>CAUYLG010074920.1:0-43619 GCA_963573385.1 Cacajao melanocephalus
TATGTATAATATATTATATATATTACAAATTTATATATTATATATATTATGAATATATATTATAAATATATATATTTATAATATAAATATAATATAAATATACAATATAAATATATATAAATATAAATATATATTAAATATATATTTATTTAATATATAATGTATATATTACATAAAATTATGTGTTTAAAAAGTTAAGATACCAGGTAAGGTCTAACAAATGCCTTTTATCATCTAAACATTCAGGAAAATTAACTTTGGGTCCAGTGAGGCAAATAGAAAATGTAGAAGATTAGTTTGTAAACTGTTGAAAAATATAAATTATGTGCTAATTTGAATAAGTTACCACCTAAGACTTAAAATACATATAATATTAATTCAGTCTTAAGGTACTTTTTTTCTTGAGGTTTTCTTTAGTTATTTGTATGCAAATGTGTACAGTTTTAAAATGACATTTTGTTTTTCATTAATATGCCTAATTGCTTAAAAATAAAAAAGGAAGGCCTTTTAAAGAATAAAGTACTTATTTTTGGACAGGTTAAGCAGATAGGTTTCAGCAATGTATGTGCACTTACTTGTATTAGATTCAAAGCATAGGGTCAAATGCTTTCAAGCCTGTGTAATAATCCCACAAGTTCACTTTGCTCAGTCAGCACAACAAAGAAAAGAATCAACAGAGTGAAAAAAGCAACCTAAAGAATGGTAAAAAATACATTTGCAAATAACGTATCTGATGAGAACTTAATATTAGAAATATATTTTAGAAAAACTCCTAAAACTCAATAGCAAGAAAACAATCCGATTTTTTTTAATCAGCAAGTGACTAGAATAGATGTTTCTCTAGAGAAGACATACAAATGACCAAAGGTTATATGAAAAAAATGATCAATATTACTAGTAATTAGGGAAATGCAAATCAGAACCACAATGCCATATCATTTCACATTTTGTGGGATGACTGTCATCAAAAAGTAATTCAACAGAAATTGGCAAAGATGTAGAGTCATTGGTACCTCAGCACACCATTGGTCAGAATGGAAAATGATGAAGCACTATGGAAAACAGTATAGATATTCCTGAAAAACTAAAAATAAAAAAAATTTCTAATTCAGCAATCCTACTTCTGAGTATTTACTCAAAAGTATTAAAATCAAGACCTTGAACATACAATAGCACTTCCATGTTTTGTATAACTACTCACAATAATCAAAATGGGGGGAAAATGAAATGCCCATCAACAAATAAATATGGAAAATGGTGTGTATACATACAATACAATGTTATTCGGTCTTTAAAAAGAAGAAATTTTACAGTATGTGACAACATGAATGAACTTTGAGAATATTAAAATAAGCCAGGTGAAAATGGAAAATACTGTATAATTGCACATATGTGATATCTCTAAAGCAACGAAATTCAGAGAATCAAAGAGTGGAATTGTGATTGCAGGAGTTTTGATGAGAGAAAAATGGAAAATTATTAGTCAAAAGACATAAACTTTCACTTAAGGAAGATGAATAAGCCCCTGAGATCTCCTGTACAGCATTGTTTCTATAGTCAAAAATGAATTGTCCACTTAAAAAGTTAAGTGGACAGATTCTTACCACATTATATATTCAAACAAACAAAAAAGAACACAATCCCATTTATAGTGGCACCAAAAGTAATAGTAATAAATAAACTTAATTATGGAAGCAAAAACATTATATCCTGAAAACCGTGAAACATGGCAAAAAATAAGACAAAAATAAATGGAAAAGCATTCTGTGTTCAAGGATTAAAAGCGTAGTCTCTTCAACAAATGGTTTTGGGAAAAGTGGATATCTACACGGTATTGGGAAAAGTAGATATCCAGGTGTAAAAAAATAAAATTGGACCCATATCGTAAAACATACAAAAAATACAACTCAAAATAAATTTAAGAATTAAAATCAAGACAGGAAACTAAATTTCCTAGAACAAAACATGGGTGAAGACTTTAATGGCATTGGTATTGGCCTTAATTTATTGAATATAACACCAAAAGTACATGCAACAAAAGGAAAAGTAGGTAAGAGAAACTACATTCAACTTAAAAGTTCTGCACAGCAAAGGACACAAAAGTTGCCTCGTGAAAAGGCAACTTTTGAGTGGCAGACAATATTTGCAAACCATATATCTAACAAAAAGTTAATATCCAAAATATACAGAGACTCAATTCAATAGCAAGAAAGCAAATAACCTAGTTAAAGAATGAGCAAAAGACCTGTATGAAATAATAAGAAATATAAATATTAGTCTATTCACCCAGTCCCTGGAACAGAGCTCTTAAATCCTTTGTAATTTACTGAGTGATGGGATTCTAAGAGCATCTTTTATTCTAATATTTGGCCTATGCCCCAGTTCCTGAGACAGAAATACATATTCCCTTGTAGATTGGAAGCTGGGAAAATCTTTTGTTCTAACATTTGATCTTTGACTTCTAGTTTCTGACACAGAGCTGCTGAAAATCTTTGAGATTTCCTAGGTGATTGGAGCATCTTTTGTTCTAATTAGATGACTTTTGGTGAGTTCCTAGGTAGCCTTAAGAGGGGGATTGGTTGTCAAGGAAACCACTCCTGTAATTAGAGGATTAAAACTTCCAGCCCCACTCTCTAACCTCTAGGGAGGGCAGAAAGTTGATTTGATTACAAATGGCTAATAATGTAATCAGTCATGCTTACATAATGAAGCCTCCACAAAAACTCAAATGGACTAGAATGAATATTCAGATAACTGAACATGTGGGAGAGTGGCATGTGGGAGAGGGTGTGAAAGCTCCATGCCCCTTGTCGCATACCTTGTGCTAGGCGTCTCTTCTATCTAGCTGTTCATTTGTATCTTTTGTGATGTATTTTAAAATAAATGGCTAAATGTAAGTCACACATTTCCCTGAGTTCTGTAAGAACCTCTGGCAAATTAATTGAACCCAAGATGGGGTTATGGTAACACTGATTTATAGAAAATCAGAAATGTAGATGACAACCTACTACTTGTGATTAGCATTTGAAGTAGAGGGAGGGGCAGTCTTGTGTAACTGAGCCTTTACTCTGTGGAATCTGATGCTATCTCCAGGTACATAGTATAATAATTGAATGGAATTAAAGGACACCCATCTGGTGTCTTTGGAGAATTGTTTGCTTAGTGTGAGGGGGAAAACCACACATTTGATGTATGAAGTGTTGTATTGCTTAGATAGTGAGAGTAGGAAATGTACTTTGTTTTTTGCTTGGTTTTAAAAAAATATTATATCTCTTTAAATAGGCGTGTCTCAAAAGAAGACATACATATAGCCAATAGGTCTATTAAATAATGCTCAACATCACTAATGTGAAAGGAAAAGAAATTTTGGGACCTCAAAATGACTAGGCTAGAGGGAAAAGTCAAGCTGGGAACTGCTTATGGCAAACCTGCCTCTCATGCTATTCAGTCATCCCTCTGAGGCTCTCCTGACACATATGCATATCTGATTGGTTCCTTTCTGCTATTGTTTATGTAAAAATGCAGATTCAGTGAGCCAGGCTAAATTGTGTAATCAGTGGAAGACTGATCAAGGACTCAAAAGAATGCAACCCTTTTGTCTCTTATCTGCTTCTAACCTGGAAGCCCTCACTTTAAGTTGTCCTGCCTTACTGGACTGAACCAATGTACATCTTACATGTACTGATTGATGTTTTATGTCTCTCTAACATGTATAAAAGCAAACTATACCCCCAACCGCCTTGAGCACATGTCAGAGTCTGTCACAGGTGTGTTCTTATCCTTGGAAAAATAAACTTTCTAAATTGAGACCTGTCTCAGATATTTGCAGTTCACACTAATTATCAGGTAAATGCTAATTAAGCCCACAATGAGATATTACTTAATATCTGTTAGTATGGCTCTTCCAAAAAAAAAAAAAAACAGTGATAAGAAGCCTTGATGAGAATATGGAGAAAAGAGAACCCTTGCTCACTGTTGGTGGTAATGTCAATTAATAGGGCTGTTATGGGAAATAGTCTCAAAAAAGTAAAAACAAAACTAGCAGATAATCCAGTAATCTCACTTCTGAGTATATATCCAAAGAAACTGAAATCAACTTGTTAAAGGGACATCTGCACTCTCATGTTCATTGTAGCATTATTCACAATAGCCAAGATATGCAGTCAACCTAGTCCCAACAACAGATGAATGGGCGCAGAAAGTGGGGTGTATATACAATGAAATAGTATTTTGCCTTTTTGGAAAATAGACCTTAGTATCTTTTTTTAAGATGATACAATCGTAAACTCACTTGTAGGACAGATGTTCCACAATAAGAGCGGAAAGTCAAAAAAACTAGAAGCCACTACCTCTACTTAGCTCATTGATCAAAGACAGCATGTCACTGTGAGACAAGAAGGCCATTGTCCCTAGCCCCAGATTTGGACTAGTGGCACAGAGATACTACCAGGGAGAGAGGCAAGTCATAAAAACAGAGATCTCTGAAGCTCTTTTCAAGGCAAGAGATTTTATTGGAAACAAAGTGTGAGAAAATTCAAGGCTAAAAGGACTTGACAACAATGGGAAATTTTATGATAAACAAGAAGCATAATGGCATCTTCATGAAAACAACAATCTAAACTGTAGGCCAATTAGTTTATCAGAGAGGCAACTAAGAAGAGCCCACACAAAATACCAAAGAACATTAAGTTCAAGTAATTATGTAAATTTCAAAGACAATATAAGTATATATTTCCTCTCCTTTTAACTGATTTAAAGATATTTGTATACAATTACATGTACATATACATATCGTGGGGTGTCCAACATTTAAAATATATTTGACAAAAATAGCACAAAGGAGGCAGTAGATACAAAGTTGTATTGTAGTAAGGAATCGAAACCACATGGTAATTCAAATACATAGGAACAAATAAAGAGAACTAGAAATAATAAAGTTAATGAAACATATTCTAGAAATATATAATTTTCTGTTTTCTACTCTCAGCCTCTTTATGTTACATAAAATTATATAAAGTAGTAATTAAAACAATATATTTGTGGATTTGTAACATAGATTTCTTATAGGTATATTATTTATAGGACAAAAAGGAAAAACAAAATTATATAGGGGAAACAGTTCTATATATCAGTGAAATTAAATTAGCATACATTTGTAGTACATTCTGATAAGTTAAAATATACAAATAAGCCCTAGAGAAATCAACAAAAAAATCAAGCATAATGTGAAAACATCATTTAAGGAATAAAATTTTACATTAGAAAACACTCATTTAATGTAAAATTGCCCTTAGTGTTTTCAGAGATAAGAGAAGACAAACTATCCTAACTAAAGTTTTCACTAAAAATGGAACATTCAGAGAATAATAAATAGATCTTAGAAATTAAATATATGAGAGCAGAAATTTAAATCAATTCTTAAAATAGAAGTTAACATTGAAGAAATCTCTTAGAAATTTAATAATAATAATAATAGTAAAACACCAGAAAAGATACATGAGATAGAATATCTTTTGAGGAAAATGTTTAAATAGGGGATTATTTCAGCATGTCTAACCTCAGAATGACAGGAGTTCCAGAAAGAAAGAATTTTTTAAAAAGGAGAGAAATTTTCTGAAATAAATACATTCATACAAGTGAAGAGTATGACCTTCTAGATTGAAAGCCTCCAGCATAATGAAGAATAAAGGGAATATCATGATATTATGAAATGTTTAATACCAGAGATAAAAGGAAAAATGAAAAGGTTTCAGAGCTGCTTTTGTCCATGATGAAGTAAGAAGTATGAGAACAGATCTTTCACCATAACAATAGTAAAAGTGGGAGAATTATATGAAGCGATTATTTTCTGGTATTTGGCAACAAGAAACACAGACAACGATCCCTGTAGGTGTCAATATTTATGAGTTGAACTCCATGGCTACTGTAGCTCTCTGCCTGTGCAACTCTTTGCCAACTACAGTGCAGCATACTGGAGGCCAAGACAGTTCCACTGAGCTAATGAGGCAGAGGTCAGATTTCATAGTGACTCAAGCAACTGGAATCCATGACACTAGACACCAGAGAGGAGAAGCTATGCAGAGAATAGTTCCAGAAGTCTGTTAGTCCCTACATGAGTTTGTATCTGAGAGTTGGATTCCACGTATTAAAGGTTTACTAAAAAGAAGCTCTATAGTATTAAAACCAACACACAAACACTAAAAGCTGATTATTGCTAAGGCATGTAAGAGTTCAGTCCAGCCAGAACACAAAGAGCAGGGCATCACATTCATGACACTCTAAAATGGTGAATATTACAAAGTCAGACAATATCAAGTGCTTCTGAGGACGTAGAACATCTGGAACTCTCTCACACATTACAAGTAACAATTTAAAATCATTCAATACCTTTGGTAAGCCCTTTAGTAGTTTTTTTTTCTTGTAAAATGAAGTATACACTTACAAAATGACTGAGTACACGTATCTGTAGGTATTTAAGAGAAATAAAAATTATTGTCTAGTCAAAGATTCATACATGAATATTTATAGTATGCTCTTGTCATAATAGCTAAAGACTAGAAATAATCAAAATTTCCATCAACAGGTGAATGTATACACAAAATATGGTATTTCCATACTCAGTGACAAAAATGAATAAGCTATGGATATGCACAACAATGTACATTAATCTTAAAAATATGTTGCACAAAATAATCTAGACATAAAACAGAAAATGCTATACAATTTATGTAAAACTGAAAGAAAGACAACTCTACTCTGCAGGAATCTAATTTAGATTAGTAGTTGCCTGGGGACAGGACGAGTATAGAGACTAACCAGGAAGAGGCATAAGAGCACTTTTGAGGTAATGAAATATTCTATTAGGCTGGTGCCATTATAAGCAATGGCAAAAAAAATGCAATCAATTTTGTAGCAATATAATATATCTTGATTGTAATGGTGGCTTCATGGATGCATATATCTGTCAAGTCATTTAATTTTACACTTTGGAGTTGATTTAATATAATGCTACATATGAAAAGAAATAGGAAAATGTAACCTATGTTTATGAAAAAGAAAAAAATAATAACATCAAATGCCAAATGGCTCAGAGATTGGATTTAACAGTCTTTACAGTAGCTATTTTAAATATTTAAAGAGTTTTGAATTAAAAAGTCAAAAAGAATAGAAGGAAATGTCATAAATAGGGGATCTCTATAGAAAAAAAAAGGAAATCTATTAAAGGGATCAAAAGGAAAGACTAGATATAAATAGTACAATATGAAATTACAAAATCCATTGGATAGGCTTGACAAGTAGATTGTAGATGGCAGAAGAAAGAGCCAGTAAACATGAATATAGAACAAAAGTAACTGTCCAAGAACCATCTGAAGAACTAAAATAATAAGAGATTGAAAAAAATGAACAGTTTGAGTCTTATGCCACAATGTTAGATAGTCTAATATACATTTATTTGGTGTCCCAGAAGGAGAAGAGAGTAAAATTGAGTATCACAATATTTGATGAATTAGTGCCTGAAAAGTTCCCAAATTTGATTAAAAATTATAAATTTATGGATTAGAAAAGCCCAGTGAACCCCAGGCAGGATAAATGAACACATGGGTGCATGAATGTGCATGCATTCCTAGTTATATCTAGTCAAATTTCTAAGTACCAAATACCGAAGAATCTTTGAAGTAGTATTAAAAAAAGACACATTAAGTAGAGGAGCACAAAAATACAAATTAGTTGATTCCTATCAGGAACTATTAAGGACATAGGGCAATTGAATAGTATATGTAAAGAGTTAACAGAAAAGTATTCAACCCAGAATTCTGTATTAGATGATGATATTCTTCACAAAAAAAGTAAAATAGACATTTTCACATAAATGAAAGCTGAGATCATCTGTTACCAGAAGACCTGCAGTCAAATAAATGCTAACTGATTGTTTTAGACAATCATTTTTGATGCCTGAGGGAAGCTTGGATCTACAGGTAGAAATGTACACCACCAAAAAGCAGTAAATTAATGGATAAATAAAACACTTCCTTGAAAGAAGAAATATGAAAAAAGCCCATATCACATACAAAAAATAAGAAATATTACAAGCATTCCTTAAAAATTCTCCTGGAAAAAATTATGTATTTAGCCAAACCAGAAATGGATTATGAGTTAATCTCATGTTCATATTGTAAACAAATAAATACAAAATATTCTTTTCAATGCATCCTTTCTCAGGAAGTCACTGAATTATGTATCCCTCTAAAACAAAGGTGTAAAGCAAGAAAATAGGAGACATGATATCCAGAAAACAGAGGTTTCAGCTCAGGAGAGAAGTGAAGGAACTACCAAGACCCACCCTCAAGGATTTTGATACTGTGAGCTGGGTGTGGGATCTAGACAGCTCTATTTTTATCATAATATGCTCTAGGTGATTTTGGTGCCAAGACTGACTTAGAAGCCATTCTTGTCTAATTTTATAAGAACTCTGTGAATTAGGCAGACCCAGTATTATATCCTCATTGTACAAGTTTAATGTCATGCATTTAATAAATAGCAAAACTAGGACTACTCTTCAATATTTTGAGATATTTGAGATATTTTCTCTTTGCTGGAATGCAGTTATAGTAGTGTTTTTCCAGCTGTTATTCTGATGTTCAGCAGCATCAGAATCTGCAGGAATATTTGCTTAAAGTGTAAAATCTGGGCCTGAGCCAATAGAGATACTGATTTAAGAGGTTGGAGATGGAGCCCAGAAATCTGAATTATTAGCGAGTGCCACAGTTCACTGAAATTTGAGAAGCTTGATCTATAACTACCCCCAAAAGGTGATTATTTACAAAGAGATTAGAGTGAGAAACCACTGCCAGTACATAATGCACTTTTGGGTCATGTACAAAAAGGCGTTCTCTACTTGTAAGAATTATAAATAGGTGCCCTTCTTTTCTGTTACCATAGTAAGGACTTGGAATGAAATGAAGGAAGAATTCAGCCATCAATTATACCCTGGGTGGACCAGGAGCCTCTGTGCATTGTAAAATCAACAAAAACATGGGGAAGAAGAATTATTTATTTTTGTATCTAAATTTGGCATTCATATTAACCATGATATTGATAATTTGAAGGCTATTTTTATGTAATTTTTATTGGAAGCTGGCTAAGTGCACAATTTTAACCCAGCTACATGAGAATATTTTCAAATCACATAAGGGAACAAATAAAACCTGCTTAGGAGAAGATTTCAGGTGTTTTACACCTCTTGTTAATCCATTCTTTCCCTATTTCATTATATGATTTTGGGGTTATTGATATTCACTTTCTTAAATCCTCCAGTATTTTCAAAACTATATTTAAGTGGTTCCCAACCTCTCAATTGAATGAAAGTGTGTTGGATGTAAATCTTTTTACTTTGTAGGCTTTTATTATTACATGCCCTACACACCTGTGACTTTTTGGCAATGCATCTAATTTTAGCTTGAAAAATTGTAGATTGACGTTATTGTACATTTTTTCTAATTTGCATTATGTTCTTGCAATCCTTACTTTTTAAAAGTCCTTTTCAGTTTCCCTTCAGTTTCTCAGGGCAAAGATTTCAGGATTTGGCCAATGAAAATATAAACGTGAACTAATGGTATAAAAGAAAAAATTAATTACCAGGAGCATAACTCCTCTTAGAAAATATTATGTGTGTTAGGATATTTGTAGAATTGATTTTTTCACTACATGCCTTTTCTAAGAGTTAAAAGTGAGTAGGTTCCTTTGGATAAAAGCCAGGCAATCAGATTTGCTATTTCTATTCCCCTTCCTACCACCACCTGGAGAATATAAGATGGCACTTTAAAATTAGCAGTTCCTTTAGCTTGAACATGAGAGGTGTTTATAGTGTCAGTGATTCAAATGTTATGACTGTCCTATTTTTGTTTATTTTATCTTCAAAATACAGCCAAAATCTGACAACCTATTGCAATCTTCACTGCTGCCACCCTACAACCTTGATCAAATCACTATCACTTCTGACCTGGATGACCCCTAGAGTCTGCTAACTAGTCTCACTGTTTTCACTATTGTTCCTCTTCAAACTGTTCTCAGAACAGCCATATTGATCCTATTAAGGCATATGTCAGATAATATTCTTAACTCTTCAATGTCCTTTGAAGTCTTCTCACCTCATTCTGTGTAAAAGTCAAAATTCATCTGCGGTATATATATATATACACATATGTGTATATATGTATATATTTCCTTCAAGAGATCTTCTCAAACTATAAATATATATTTATGGTTTGATCCTCTCAAACAAATATAAATATATATATATATATATATATATGTATATTTCCTTCAAGAGCTCTTCTCAAACAAACTCAAAAGCTAAAATAAGACAATAATTAACCAAGCTCAGAGTGAACCTAAAAGAAATAGAGACAGGAAAAAACCCTTTAAAAAAATCATTGAATTCAGCAGCTGATTTTTTGAAAAAAATAAAAATAAAACAGACTTCTAGTAGACTAATAAAAAAGAAAAGAGAGGAGAATTAAATAGGCACAATAAAAAAATGATAAAGGGGATGCTTACCATTGACCCCAAAGAAATATAAACAACCATCAGAGAATACTATAAACACTTCTATGCAAATAAACTAGAAAATCTAGAAGAAATTGACAAACTCCTGGACACATACACCCTCCCAACACTGAACTGGGAAGAAGTTGAATCCCTGAATAAACCAATAATAAGATTGAGGCAGTAATAAATAGTAATAAATAGCCTACCAACTAAAAAAAGCCCAGAACCCGGTGTATTTACAGATTAATTCCAGCAGAGGTACAAAGAAGAGGTACAAAGAAGATACCCTTATTTCCGAAACTATTTCAAACAATTAAAAAGGAAGGAGTCCTTCCTAACTGATTTTATGGCATCATTCTGATACCATAAACCTGTCAGAGATACAACAGCAGCAACAACAACACAAACTTCAGGCCATTATCCCTGATGAACATATATGCAAGAATTCTCAATAAAATACTAGCTAACCAAATCCAGCTGCACATTACAAAGCTTATACACCAAGCTCAAGCTGACTTTATCCCTGTGATACAAGGCTGATTCAACATACACAAATCAATACATGCAAAATGTCACATAAACAGAACTAAAGACAAAAAACACATTATTTTCTCAATAGACGTAGAAAAGGCCTTTGATAAAATTCAACATCTCTTCATGTTAAAAACTCTGAATAAACTAGGCATAGAAAGAACTTTCCTCAAAGTAATAAGACCCATTTATGACAAATCGACAGCCAATATCATACTGAATAGGCAAAAGCTGAAAACATTCCCCTTGAAAACTGGCACAAGACAAGGATGCCCTCTCTCACCACTCCTGTTCAACACAGTATTGGAAATTCTGGCCAGGGTAATCAGTCAAGATAAAGAAATAAAGGGTATTCACATAGGAAGAGAGGAAGTAAAATTGTCTTTTTTTGCAGATGACATGATCCTATTTCTAGAAAATCTCATCATCTCAGGTCAAAACCTTCTTAAGCTAATAAGCAACTCCAGCAGAGTCTTAAGATAAAAAATCATTGTGCAGAAGTCACAAGCATTCCTATACACCAATAATATAAAAACAGAGAACCAAATTATAAATGAGCTCCCATTCACAATTGCTAAAAAGAGAATAAAAAACTTAGGAATACAACTTACAAGAGATGTGAAGGACCTCTTCAAGGAGAACTACAAACCACTGTTCAAGGAAATCAGAGGCAACACAAATGAATGGAAAACTATTCCATGCTCATGGATAGGAAGAATCAGTATTGTGAAAATGGCGATAATGCCCAAAGTAATTTATAGATTCCATGCTATTTCCATTAAACTACCATTGTCTTTCTTCACAGAGTAAGAAGAAAGTATTTTAAAATTCATATAGAACCAAGAAAGAGCTTGTATATCCAAGAAAATTCTAAGCAAAAAGAACAATGCTGGAGGCATCACACTAAACAACTTCAAACTCTACTACAAGGCTACAGTGACCAAAACAGCATTGATCCTGATAAAGAAACAGATACATAGACTGATGGAACAGACTAGAGAACTCAGAATACTGAACATCTACAACACTCTGATCGTCAACAAACCTGACAAAAACAAGCAATAGGGGATAGAATTACCTATTTAATAAATGGGGCTGGAAAAGCTGGCTAGCAATATGCAGAAAACAAACTAGACCCCTTACTAACACCTTATACAAAAATTAACTCAAGATTAATTACATACATAAATGTAAAACCCCAAACTATAAAAACCCTAGTAGAAAATCTAGATAATACCACGCAGGACACAGGCATGGGCAAAGATTTCTTGACAAAATCTCCAAAAGCAAGTGCAGCAAAAGCATTATTTGGCAAATGAGATCTAATTAAACCAAAGGACTTATGCACAGCAAAAGAAACTATCATCAGAGCAAACAGGCAACCTACAGAGTAGGAAAAACATTTGCAATTTTTCCATCTGACAAATGTCTAATATCCAGAATGTATAACTAACTTAAACAAATTTACAAGTAAAAAACAACCCCATTAAAAAGTAGGCAAATGACATGAACTGAGACTTGTCAAAGGAAGAAATTTATGTAGCCAACAAACATATAAAAGAAACCTCAACATCACTAATTATAAAATTGCAAATAAAAACCGTAATAAAATACCATCTCACACCAGTTAGAATGGTGATTATTAAAAAGTCAGTAAACAACAAATGCTGGTGAGGTTACAGAGAAATAGCAATGCTTTAACACTGTTGATGGGAGTGTAAATTAGTTAAACCATTGTGGAAGACAGTGTGGCAATTTCTCAAACATCTGGAACCAGAAATACCATTTGACTCAGCAATCTCATTACTGGGCATATGCCCAAATGAATATAAATTATTCTATAATAAATATACATGCATGCATATGTTCATTGCAGCATTATTCACAATAGCAAAAAAACATAGAATCAATCCAATTGCCCACCAATGATAGATTGGATAAAGAAAATGTGGTACGTATATACCAAGGAATACTAAGCAGCCATAAAAAGGAATGATATCATGTCCTTTGCAGGGACATGACTGGAGCTGAAAGTCATTATCATCAGCAAACTAACACAGGAACGGGAAGTGAAACACTGCATGTTCTCACTTATAAGTGGGAGCTGCAGAATGATAACACATGGACACAGGAAGGCAAACAACACACACTGAAGCCTGTTGCGGGGGTGAGGTGGAGGGAGGAAGAGCATTAGAAACAATAGCTAATGAATGCTGGGCTTACTACCTAGGTGATTGGTTGATAAATGCAGCAAACCACCATGGCATCTGTTTACCTGTATAACAAACCTGTATATCCTGCACATGTAACCTGGAACTTAAAAATAGAAATTAAAAGAAAATACATTTTTCCATATTGTGTATACAATAAGTTTTAAGACTCAGGAAAATAACTTCTACCTCAAATATTTCTTGAAATTATTATAACTTGCTTGTGTAAATTTCATTGTATGGCATTTCTTCTTTCTTGGAGTATATGGGTTTGGTAGACAGGTAATAAAATCCATATAATAATGCTTAATGGCATAGAGAGATATAAATGATTGTACATAGCATTGTATCTTAAATAAAATGAGTGATGGCTGATTGCATATTTGGACTTTATTTAATTGTTTCAATGCATTTGAAGTAATCCCCCAGTACTAAACACAGATTCTGCAACAAAATGTTTGAGGATGAAAGAATTGAATCGTTAAGAGATTTGATGTCAACAAAACTTGGTTCCAGATTCACACCCCACTATTTACCAGCTATAATATTTTGGACAGGTTGCAGAGGTTCTCAGATGGTACTGTCACAGCACACAGGTGCTCTGCAAAAGGGTTACCAGAGGGCCAAGATATGCTTAGCCTTAAGGCAGCCAGAATCTCTTATCCTGTGTATTGTGGCCAAAAGCAATCTTTTGTTTATTTGTCCATTTTCATACGCTATGAAGAAATACTTGAGACTGGATAATTTATTTTAAAAAAGAGATTTAATGGACTCATAGTTCCACATGGCTGGAGAGGCCTCACAATCACAGTGGAAGGTAAAGGAGAAGCAAAGGCACGTCTTACATGGCAGCAGACAAGAGAGCATGTGCAGGGGAACTGCCCTTTATAAAACCATCAGATCTTGTGAGACTTACTCACTATCATGAGAACAGCAGGGAAAAAAACCCTTCTCCATGATTCAATTACCTCCCACCAGGTTTCTCTCATGATATTTGGGGATTATGAGAGCCACAGTTCAAGATGAGATTTGGTTGGGGACACAGCCAAACCATATCATTTGGTTACTCCCATGTGCTGCTGTAGTAACATTATTAATTTCTAAGTATGTCATGTGGTTAGAAAATAAATGTTGAGAAGTTGCTGATGTCTGAATCTCAAACATTTGCTGTAAAAAAATGGGATTGCTGTGAGAATTAAGTTAGATAAGATTATTTCTGGTACATAAGAACTCAATAGATGTATATTAGTTGTAGTAGTAAATGGTAAAGATATGTAATAATAAACATATAGGAATAAGTTATTTAAGAATCTGAGCCTTCATGCAAAAGGAAAGGGTCATAGGGTAAATAATTACTTTGTATAAATTTGTACATGGTTTGATTCACTTTTGTTATATATATAGATGACAAATATGTATAAAAGGTTTTTTAGATATATATTTAAAGTAGTGTATATTATATATGTTATAGATATAGTTATATATATATATATAATAAACAATAACATGTATGTTATTGTTATATATAATACATATAATATAACATATATGTTATTGTTTATTATATATAACTATATCTATAACTTATACATTATATATGTTATATATATGTTATATATAAAAATTCACTATATATAGTGAATACATATAACTATATATAGTGAAATGTATAACTATATATATATAGTGAATACATATAACTATATATAGTTATACATATAACTATATATATATATGGTGAATTTGTCAAAAATCATCCAGGACTCCAGTGTTTCTTCTCAAGAGAATCTCCACAGAGATATTTTCTTTCTTTTTCTTATTTTTTGTTTTTATATTTTCAGTGGTGCTTCCTCCAAATTTTGAAATTAACCAGAGCAATTCCATTATTGAGTGAACAACTGTCAAAGGAAGATGCTTTATTTTGTTCATTCCATTATTGAGTGAGCAATGGTTGGAGGAAGTTGCTTCATTTTGTTCACTGGTAGTTGTTTACTCTTTATGCCCAGGTACTCTACTTGCCAGACTTCTTCATCAGCCTGTCAAGTTTTTCATTATCTCTGGCAGAGTATTTGACAATTTTCTGGCATTCATTTTGTTGTCAGTCGGAACATATTTACTAGTTGTAAGTCTGCTACCAGCCTTTGCTACCTAACTTTTATCTCAATAATGACATTGAAAGAGTTTGTAGCAAGTGGTGTGCCCTTCCATACTGAACAGATACCCTACTTATAGCTAAATCTATCTGGTAGCTGTCATGAAGATTTTTCCATTTTGTAGTTGAAAACTAGACTGAAGGGTATATACCTGATTTTAGCCAAAAGAAAGAGAGACAATTTCTTCCTCATGGCAGAAATCTGAAATTTGAAGAGATTTTTCTATTTAAGATATTCTATATCAAAACAAATTTTGCCCTTTTAAAACATATTTACCTCCTAATTTGTATCAGGCATTATTCCACAGACAAGAGAAGACTGAGAGTGGAATTTCATGTGTCCCTGAAATCTAGAAGCTTACAATTTAGCCTGCACAAGAATCACCTGGGAACCTTGTAAAAATACAGATTCTAAGTGTTCCTTGCAGTAGGTCTGCGTTGTGGGCTTTCAAATCTGCCAGTTTTATAAGGATTTCTGATAATTCTGTTATTTCTGACATTTAGATGATACTTTGAGAAACATTGCCTGATAGGAGACACAGAGAGACAAAGCATGAAGAATAGCTCAGTGCTAGGAATATGATTATGGCATTCAGTGGACAGTAAAGAAGTACCTTGACAGAAGACCTGG
The DNA here is from genome assembly GCA_963573385.1 of Cacajao melanocephalus. Taxonomy (NCBI): domain Eukaryota; kingdom Metazoa; phylum Chordata; class Mammalia; order Primates; family Pitheciidae; genus Cacajao; species Cacajao melanocephalus. Next base: position 16,073 of record CAUYLG010074920.1, read on the forward strand.
GTCACTGTCATGGTACAATGTGGGGATTAATTTGCATAGGCAAATTTAAGCCAGAATATACAAGACTTTGAACATCAGCTTAAGAAGTCTGAACTTGTTCCAGATGACAGAGCCTTTGAGCTACACTAACTAGGTCATTGAAAGCCACTGAATGATTTGAATAAAAGGTGATTTATCAATTTTTTTTAGTATAGTTGCTCTGGCAACAAAATCTAAGATGAATTGAAGTGAAAAGAATTTGAGATAGGTAGGAGGCATCTGTTGTTAATTGTCCAGGTATGAGGTGGTAAGTATTCAGACTAGGGTGGTAGCAGTGGAAAAATACAAAGGGCATACAAGGGAAGGATTGCCAAGAGACCATAAGGGTGTAGAGGCTGAGGGTAAAAAAAATAGAAATGGCTTTAACATTTGATACTTAATAATGAAAGATTCAAAATTTTGCTGACTGACACAGGAAGATGATAAAGAAGAAATAATTTCCTGGGAAGATGAAGAGTGTATGTTTGGACACAGTTAATCTGAACTGAGAAGAGAAATATTCAAGTAGATATTTCATTCTAACAATTAGAGATACTAAAAACTAAGAAAACAAAACCCCAAACAAACAAACAGCAAAAATAGCAACAACAAACACTGCATTCATCATCATACTCTTTGATCAGATTCACAATGTGTTCACCCTCCTTATCAAGGGTCATTTGAACCTTATGATAAATCTTATTTGAGAATTGAAGAAACAACACTAAATTAGAATCAAATAAATTTAATTTCTCTCTTGGCCAATTTTACCTCCATATGTATAACATTCTGAGAAGAGTATAAATCAAATGCAGAGAACACCTGGTCCTCAATGTCTAAATTGTCATAGGACTTGTTAAAAGTGTACAAATCTGTTTTTCCCACCACTTTTGTATTGCACTGTATACTGGTATTTGGAAGAGAAAATGAAGTTTTGTAACAGGAGAAGTTATATAATTCTATAGTGTCATTTTTTTGTCCCTCCCAACAGAAATGGCCTTTCCCCATATACCAGATGCTGTGTCCCATGAGGGTGGATACTGGAGGCCAAATTTGGGAAAAATCAGGGTTCCAAGTGGTTTGAGGGCATAGCCATTCTCCTTTTCTGTTTTCTGTCTGAAAAGAATATGGTATGCCATGTGTTATTACCAGCTAAAATAGCCCACCTGTTTCCCAGGGGAAGTATTCTTGTTTACAGTAGTTCCAGTGCCTGCCAGTTGAATGACAGAGTACAATGGAGCCTCATTTAACTTCAGTGCCTGTGCTCTGAGAATACAATGTTTAAGGTGATATTTACCATCCAAAAATCTTCTTAAGTTTTGGGGACCATATATTTTCCATAGGAGTTTGAATTGTGCCTCAGTACTGAGGATCATAGGCCATTGCTTCATACCCACCTCAAATTCCATTTGTAATAATATAGACATGAGCCCCTGTTGGGTAACAGTACGTGCTCGTTCCCATCTTTGAGTTTGGTAGTATGTTTTCATGGTTTCTCTGGTTTCTTCTATCTATTCGATGAGTGCTTCATTGTCTTTTAAAGCAGCTTTCCATCCTTTTCCCTCTTCCTAGAATAGCATTCCTTCTATGTGGTCTATTATTTATAGGGAATTTTTTTCTAAACAGTGTCTCTCTTCATTGGTCATGAACTCAACTTGCCCCCATATGCCTAGCCTAGCTCCAATTCCTGCAGAGAGGCCACACTTTAGTGTTTTGGATAGCCAATTTTGGTGCATCCACCAAGAATGCTGTTGCCATTGTATATTGATGGCATTTGTACAATTTGGATAAATGGAGTCAATCCAGAACTGCTCATGCCCCAAACAATTGTTAGGTGAGTAGAGGTTACATCTAAGTGTATCTTTGTCTGGGTATTCCATGAGGTTTCCCAGAGCACCCTGGTCTTAGGGTGGAATTTGTGCTCTCAGGGACCTCTGTCTACCAATTGACTCACGTAAATATTATTTGAGGGTAGTTTCAGTGTGGTTGGTCCTGGATAGGGACATTTAGACACAACCACAGGGCTGGTGGTTATTTGGGCAGACAATGCTATGACAGTTTATGCAGGAGGCAGCTAGAGTTTTACCGTTGTAACTAAGCAATTGTCTCAACTGATAATCCCCAATATCTGTTGTTATGCAATGTTCTACCTGGTTAGACCCTCTCAGCCATCAACCTGAGGCATTGTTAGGCAAGTATTCCTGCAGGGAGTCATATTTGGTTGCAGCCCTATAATAGGGGTACCCTAAAAAGGGGGGACCTCAGGAAATGTTTAGAATGGTGCTGTTTTATGTAACAATCTTCATTTCATCTTGGTCTGTATCATACCAAATGATGTGGGCTTCACCTGCAGGAAGATTGCTGAGGTGGGAATGAGAATAAAAGTAAAGCATTTTCCTGGCTTTAGTAAGGGAATGTATGGCTGCACCCATTTAGAAAGTTATATCAAGGAAGATTGCATAGATTCCAAACAGCTCCTTAGGAGTCTCAGTTAAAACATTCAGGGTTTTGGCAATTTTCTATAGCAAGGAAAGTAAAGAATGAGAGTTATTTTAAGGTTCATGAGGATTGGCTTGATCCAGTGTCTCTGGACTGGCCATCTCTGCCAGCTTTTGTTATATCTCTAGGAATCAATTTAGCCTTTAGTGTTCTTTTGATTCATAGGCACGTGTCAGAGACCAGTTCCCAATTCCTGAGATGGTCAGGAATATGGTTGGGTGCTTGTTTTAGGTGTGAAATGTGAATCCAAGAAGTGACTCCCTTTAACTTTGCAGCACAAGGGTTGGTTAAAAGCAACTGATAAGATCCTTTCCAGCAGAGCTGTAGGAAGTCCTCCAGTTGGTGTCTTTTCCAATATACAATGTAACCTGGCTGTAACATGTGGTCTCTGGGGTCATCAGCCTCCCCAGTGCTAAATGTGTAAAGATCCTGTTACCAGCTTTGTATTATTTGTTAAGGTTTTTGAGGAGCCCTTGACAATAGTGCAGTATTTGCCCTTTGAATAAGACTGGTTTGTATAAGCCCTCACCCAGCCTCATAGGTCTCCCTGTTATGATTTCACAGGGCTCATAAACAATGTTTTCCACAAGTGGTGGATCTAAGATTAAGCAAGACCAGTGAGAGGGCTTTTGGCCAAGGGACGTTAAAAACCTCTGTTAGCTTAGCTAATTGAATTTTTATTGTGCCATTTGTCCATTCCACCAACCTGGAGGATTAGGGATGGTAGGCACATGAAAATGTTGTATTATGGGCCAGATTTTGCAAGTGGATTGAACAACTTGTCCAGTAAAATGAGTCACTGTGCAGTTCAGAAGGAATTCGCCGAACTGGAATGATTCTAACAAACTTTTCCCTACTGTTAAGGTGGTAGCCCTTTGACAAGGAAATGCTTCTACTCAATGAGAAAACATACAAAGTAAGACTAGCACATATTTGAAAATGTGAGATGGTGGCGTCTGGATAAAATGCAACTGTCATACTTCAAAAGGTCCTATTGGCAAGGAAAAATGGCCTTGGGGGCCATGTAATGGCTTGCTGGGGTTAGGTTTTGGCCATAGAGTTTAACAAGATTATACATTTTAGGCTATCATGAGGGATGGTTTCCAAAAGTATTGTTTTCCCCATGATACCATTTTTTTTTCAGGAGTCTGATGAGTCTTTTCATGAATAAACTGAAAGAAAGGCAATTGTGCACCTATGGAATCTATGTTTTTGTTGTTGTTGTTATTAGGCCCTAGCCATAATTCCTTACTTGTGTCAAACATGCCTCCCTTCTGCTGACAGCTTTGTTTCTCTTGAGGGGTAGATGCTTACTGATATTGTAAAAGAATGTTAGTGAGGATATTTGTAGGACAAAAGGTACATTCCCATACAGGGCAGACCATCTTTCCTACGGCAGCATTCTTTGGTGCAGCATCAGCTAGATTATTTCCTTTTGCTTCTTCAGTGTTATCTTTTGAGTACCTAGGAATGTTTATGGTTACAAGTTGCTTTGGCATCTAATTGCTTCTAGTAACTCAAAGACTTGGTGCCAATTTTGTATGGCTTGTCAGGATGAGGTAAGAAACTGTCTGTTTCCATAGCATGCTAAAATCATGGGCTACTCTGAAAGTATATTGGCTATCAGTATATATATTTGCCACTTTCTCTTTAACTAATTTACAAGCTCTAGTAAATGCAATTAATTCTGCCATCGGGGCTGACTGAACTCCTTGTAGTTGGGTGCTTCCAATTATGTCTGTTACAGAAGTGATGGCATATACTTCCAGGTAATCCTCTTGGTTGGCCCTTAAATAAGAACGGTCTGTGAACCAAATTAATTCAGCATTCTTAATGGGAGTTTTCTGTAAATCTTTCCTATGGGACAGTAAGATATTAGTTAGTAGACTGAAGTCATGTTCTTCTTCCTCTTGTTCACCTGGAAGGGGGAGCGGGGTAGCAGGGTTAAGAGTGTTACAGTACTTCAAAGTGATGTTGGGAGCAGAAAGCAGGAGTACCTCAGAAGAGGTGAGATGACTAACAGAATAGTGTTGAATGTGGTGAGAGCTTAGAAGAGATTTCACAGAGTTGGGGGCATAGATGGTCAGAGAGGCCCTAGGACAAATTCTTGGACGATTTTGCATAGGTGGCTGAAGCTGATATAGCCCTCATACAAGGAGGGTGCCCTCTTGCAACTGTATCTAACTGTTGACTGAAACAACCAATTGGTCTGTGATTGTCACCATGTTTTTGAGTTAATAATCCTACAGCATTCTTATTTCATGTACAAAGAGGAGAAAAGGAACACTACAATTGGGGTGGCCTGGAGCAGGTGCTTGGGTGAGAGCCTGTTTTAGAACTTCTATGTATTATATTTCCCCCGCTTCCCAGAGGATTAGGTCTAGCTGGGTCTGTTTTAGTTTTTATGTAAGGACTGGGCCGTTAAGGAGTACTTTGAAATCAAATTCTGGCAATAGCCCATTAATGCTAAGAATCCTCTTACTTGGTTTTTACTTTTGGGCAGGGGAATGGTCATAACAGCAGAGATTCTCTCAGGGCTTAGTAATGGGGAAATCATATGTCCCAAATATTTAACTTGTGGGGGGGAATTATAATTTATCATTTGATATTTTGTGTCCCTTAAAAGCAAGCTGTTTTAATAGGTGGACAGTATCTTCTCTGCATTTTCATAGGGAGGATGAACACACAATAAATCATGCACATACTGAATTAGAGTAGATTCATTTGGAAACTTAGTGTCATCTAAATCTGCCTTTAATTTTTGAGAAAATTAAGTAGGACTTTCAGAGTAGCCCTGGGGTAAGATTGTCCATGTGTATTGGCAATTTTCCCAAGTGAAAGCAAAAGATACTGGCTATTTTGTGCCACAGGTATACTGAAAAATGCACTACGTAAATCAATAACAGAGAAGTGGCTTGCAGTGATAGGAATATTGGACAGTAAGGTGTGGGAATTAGGAACAACAGGGTGTCTAGGAATTATTATTTTATTTATAGCTCTTAGGTCTTAAACAAATCTCTAGCCTTTCCTTTGGCTTTTAACTGGGAGGATTGGTGTATTGCAAGTGCTGGTAGAGGTTATTATGAATCCTTTGTCTAAACAGTCCTGATTGATTCCTTTGATTCCTAGTAAGGCTTCAGGTCTAAGGGTATATTGCCTTATATTTGGCAGGGGTTTCAATTTACTTATGGTTATCTCTATATGGACTGCTGACTTAATTCTTTCAATATCTGTGGATGAGCTTGTCCATAAGGAGTCTGGTACCTTAGATAAGAAAGGCTCCAATGCTTTCTGTCCAGAACCTTGATTAATCTTCACAAGCATAATACTACATGTGGGCTTTTGTAAGTCTTCTGTGTCTCCCAAGTTGAGAATCATTTCTCCCTTCTGTGAAAATGAGATGTGAGTATTATGTGTCTCTAGGAAATCCCATCCCAGCAGTTGTATGGGTACACTACCTACTATAAAAAAAGTGATGCCCCACTAGTTCTCCTAATTGAAATTGAAGGGGATTTGATTTAAAAGGTGTAGGAGAATTTGAAACCCCTACCACTTGGACTTTTTCCTTACTCCAAGGTTAAGTGTTCTTAATCTGGATACGGTTGAGGGATTACAGTATAGCACTAGTGTTAACAAATGCTTTGGTATTTTCTCCACTTATGGATATTTCTACTTCTCTTAAATCATTCGTTAGAAGTGGAAGGAAACCCCCTTCTATGCCCTCAGAGCCTCCTTATTCTGATATTTGAGTTGTTCTGGTGCCTTCCTCTGGGGACATTTGCCCCCTTTGTGCAAGTACACATTTAAGTTTTGCATTCTTTTTTAAAGTGTCCTTTCTTTTTGCAGTAGTGGGAAATTGCTTCCTCTTGGGGTTGTTTAGCTCTCGGGGGAACATGAGACCCTTGCAAACTCCCAACGTGGTAACTAAGTTGTTTTAGCTGTAAACTCATAATTTTAGAGACACTTTCCTTTTCTTTCTTAATGATTATTTGTGACAATTGATCAGCTAGGGTGACTAGGTGGCTAGTGGTCAAGCAAGGCCAAGCCACATTATTCCTCTTCATTAGGGTTGCTAATTCCTTATCGAAACCTTGAATAAACTCAGAATTTAGTAAGGTGTCACTTCTAATGTGCTCAAAGTTTTCAGGAGGTATTCCTGAAAACTGTTTAATGTCTTTTCAAACCTGATCATAAAAGTCAGACACGGTTTCATTTGGGTGTATTTTACACTGTTACACCTTTGCCCAATCTATATCCTTGGGGTATACCTGTGGTATAGTTTCACAGAGGTGATTGCAAAGCTCTCTGCATTTCTCTCTTCCAGTTGCATTTATTCTGTCAAAATCTTCTAAAGGCCGTTTCCAATCTGCTACCCTAAACAATTCTTCAGCTTTGTTTTGGGGGAGCAGTAACTCAATCAGCCAATATGTCAGAGAACCCTGGATAATAAGTCTTAAGCATTAATTGGAATTCCTCAGCAAACCCAAAGGGATCTTCAGTTGAATTGGGGAATCCAGATGCCAAGGTTATTAACTGATTTTGTTCAGGGCTATGTATGATGTCAGGATCCCTCTTGTCCATGGGGTTTCTCTAAAAAGAGCAATTACTATATTATTTGCTTCAGCTATTTCTGGTCCCCCTGTGGCTTGAGTCAAGAGAGGGAAGAAGGAGGAAAAATAAAATTGTCCAACCAAGGACGTTCAGAAGAGCAGGGGTGGGGAGAAGCAGAAGGGGAGGCAGTTTCTGGAGTGTTTCTGATTTCAGAAGTGACTTCTAATTTCTTTAAATCTGAGAGAGTTTCAAAGATTTTTTATTTAGTAACTTCCTGGAGGAAGATAAGCTTATTGTTCCCTCTTTTTGATGATTCTAGGTGTCAGCTAAAGTATGACTCCCATTCATTTTCTTTGACTTGGGAGTCTAATTTTTCCTATCTAGCATGCAATAAAACCAATTTAGGGATATCAAAAGTTCCCCATTTTGGAAACCTTAGACTTAGGTCATCTTTAGTAACATCTTTCCATTTACATAAATACTTGCAAGTGAAAGCACCATAATTATTAAACATAAACCCAGCTGGGGCGCCTGTAGGGTGCTGCTCTCCTTGCCTTTCCTCTCTTTGGGAAAGTTAATTTCCCATTCTCTCTCTTTGTTTTTGGAACTGATCTGTGGCCTAGGGTTTTTGTGTGGCAGATTGATGTGTGCTGCTTGTGGGCAAGACTCCACAGTGTGTCAGCACTGAGTCCTTTCTACCCTCTTACATGTCTCAGTTTCTCTCTTCAGAGGTCTTTTACCTCTGAGAGGCCTCGAAACACCAGGTAATTAGCCCTTATATGGGTTTCCTGGATGAGCCTTTTTAAATTAATATTTGTCGGGGAGTTTCCTATAGGACCCATGCACATCATGGGGGGTCAACTCCCCAGACACGCCCACAAGGTCCCCAGTCACACAAGGGTGCCTTTGAGCTGGGAGAAGCAAAATGCCCTTCTCTTTGGAGCTGAGAAACTTAGTTGCTCAGTTACTTATGAAAAATAACAGTTTATTTCCTCAGGCAAAATGCACACAGACAAGCCAATTGAGATTAATTTTGAGAGAAAAGGCAATACAGAAAGACCATTTTGAATGCACCTCTGAAACTAAAATTAATATTATAATGAACTTCCTAGGAGAAAGAGATGAAATAAAAACCGGCTCAGAATAAGTCAAGTACCATAAACAAAAATGGAAGTTCCAGGGCTTGGGAGGACTTATCAGCTCCACTAGAGGAGAAACTTAAACTCGGTGAGCCCTCAGTGATCGCCTGCTGGTACCTTAGCTCCAGTTTTGGGCAACTTCTTAGGGGTCCTAAGTCTTCTCTGAGGCTCCATGTGTTTAGGTGCCATATTATTGTTGACAAAAAGTGTCAAACTCTAAAATATTTGAAGAGATTTATTCTGAGACAAATATGAGTTACAGTGGCCTGTGACACAGCCCTCAGGGGGTTCTGAGAACATGTCCTCCGTGTGGTCAGGGATATATAAAACAGCTTGGTTTTGTATAGTTTAGGGAGTCATGATACATCAATCAAATACATTTAAGAAATACATTGGTTTGGTTCAGAAAGGCAGGACAACTCAAAGTGGGGCTTTCAGGCTATAGGTAAATTTAAACATTTTCTGGTGGACAATCGTTTATCTGAAAACCTGGGATTAATGGAAAGGAATGTTCATGTTAAAATAAGAGATCGCAGGGACCAAATTTTATTGTGCAGAGGAATCTCTCAGATAGCAGACTTCAGAGGAAGAGCAGATTGTAAAACGTTCCTTATCAAACCTAAAAGGGTACCTGGCTCTTCACTGATTATCTCCTGGATTTGGAAAGGAAGGAAAACAAAGGGGGAAGGAGACTCTCTATAGAACGTGGATTTTTCCCACAAGAGACTTTTCAGGGCAATTTCAAGGTATGGCAAGGAAATACATTTTGGGGTTAAATATGTTTTCCTTGTCTCTTAATGTTATGCCAGACTGAGACTGAAAATTAACTCACAATATATAGGGTCGAATAAAATCCATCTGATGAGAGTTTATGGTTTTTAGGGCATGACTCTCTAGACCCCTTATCTAAGAATTTGGGCAAGGTAAAATATCGGAGCTTAGTCCTCAGTAGAGTATGAAAGGACCGTGTAGAGAGTGAACTTCAGGTTTCAAATACCAAACCAAATGGAATTGGACTTGGCTATAGATAATCCATGTAATCATTTTCTGCCATGCTGGGAAAGTATCCAAGGTGATACTAGAAAACCCCCCAAAGGCTGTTATGCTACTGACTGTATGTTTTGCAATGTACTCTAGATGGTAGTTGGGTATATTTCTAACAGTCTTTTTAGACTTCACTACAATATTGTGAATGATTATTTAATTGTCTACTGGCATAAATTAGTTAACTTCTAAAAAAATATATTGCTTTAAAGATGATACAATAATAACAAGTGTTGTGTGTAGTCTTTGAAGCATGGGGAGGAAGGGATACCTAAAATATTTGGCTACAAGTTTTGGTCTCCGAAGAGAATTTCCCTCCTGCTATCAACTTCTCATTTAGTTGGAGGTCATGTATACATTTCTGCAATGCCAGGATTACCCATTTTTTTTCTTTCTCAGACAAAACATGAACAAAATACAACTAGTAGTCTAAGTCTGTGTTTTTTCATTTATCCTTTGGGCAACATGGCTGGGGATAGCTTGGGTGCCTAGACAGTGTGAAAATAAAGCAGACGTGAGTGACCTATTGGCTACTGCCTTTCTCTTTTCGTCAACCAGTGCTATTGTTGAGGGAGACTGGATAGAAAAAAACATGGTAGCAAAGAGAGGCATGCAAAACTTTTTGCTTCTGGTTGAGACCACCTACAACAGAAATGTGAGTTACAAACCAGATTTCTGTTCAATATTTAAAGAAACAAACAAACATGGTGTAAATGCTCATACTTCTGCAGGCTTGTGTTATTTTCTTATCTGGTATTCACAGAAATATATTGCGGCTTGTTATATGCTTCAGTGCAATTCTAAAATCAGGCCCTGCATTTGACAAGAACGCCACTATGATGTTGTTTTTTTCCGTTTCACCAGTAACAATGGGCTCTTTTGATGTTTTGTAAAAGAAAAAAAATGTATGTGACATAAAAAGGTATCTATCCAGAGAGCACCAATTTTTTTCTTTCTTGTTAACTGATAAACTCACAGTATCTGACACTTAATAGGAGCTCAGAATTACTTAATGAATGAAAATTTACATGTTCTAAAATACAAATAAAATAGAAATTCAGACAGAAATGAACAATAACCTTAATAATACTCTTGAAAACAGACCAATTGCAAATTTTAGCATTGTTCACAGAAACTAATCATGCCACATAGTGTAAGTTCTTTGTTGTTTACAAACTAATAGTAGCTCTTCATATCCTAAAGATTATCCCTTCAGAAAATTGTTCATTATTATAATTTCAGCAGCTTCTAGTGGAGATTCAGGTTTGATTCTTTTATTCTCAATAATATGTAATTGAATCTTCAGTCATGAAATTTACATTTTGAATGTATTCTCTTATAGTAAGCAAACGTTGGCACATCAGACATTCTCTGAAGGATCAAAACATTGTGATCAGGAGCGTTAGTCCACTGAAAGATATTCTCTTTTTTTCAGGTTGAAATTTCCTTAATCATTTTTTATTCCAATAGCTTTTGGGGTACAAGTGTTTTTTTTTTTTTAATTACATAGATGGATTGTATAGTGGTAAATTCTGAGGTTTTAATGCAACAGTCACCAGAGTATTGTAAATTGTACCCAACATGTAGTTTTTTATCCCTCATTCAACTACCTGCCTCTCCCCTCTGAGTCTTCAATGTTTCTTATATCACTCTGTATGCCTTTGCACACACATAGCTTAGTCCCCACTTACAAGTGAGAATATAAAGTATTTGGTTTTCCATTCCTGAGTTATAATACTTAAGTTAGAATAATGGCCTTCAGCTCCATCCAGGTTTCTCCAAAAGACAGTGATTCACATTTTTTATGAGTAAGTAGTATTCAATGGTGTATGTATATATATATATATATATATTTATATATATATATATACACACACACACACACACACACACACACACAAAATACTTTCTTTATCCACTTATTGGTCAATGGGCACTTAGGTTGGTTCCATAGCTTTACAATTGTGAATTGTGCTACCATAATCACACATGTGCAGGTGTCTTTTTAATATGATGACTTTGTTTCCTTTTGATACATACCCAGTAGTGAGATTGTTGGATTGAATGAGAGATCAAATTTTTGTTCTTTAAGAAATCTCAATATTGTTTTCCATAAATGTTGTACTACTTTATATTTCCACCAGCAGGTTGTAAACATTCTATTTTTACCGCATGCATACCAACATATATTATTTTATTGACCTTTAATAATGGCTATTCCTGCAGGGATTACGTGGTATCTTATTGTAGTTTTAATTTCCATTTCCCTGATGATTACTGATGATGAGTATTTATTTATTTGCTTGTGGGCCATTTATATATCTTCTTTTGAGAAATGTCTATTCATGTAATTTGCCCACTTTTTCCTAAGATTGTTTTTCTTGCTCATTTGTTTGAGTTCATCCTAGATTCTGAATATTAGTTCATTGTCAGAGGCATAGTAGTATGATTTGTCTCTGTGTCCCCACCCAAATCTCCTGTCAAATTGTAATCCCCACATGTCAGGGGAGGGACTTGGTGCGAGGTGATTGGATCATGGGAGTGGATTTCCTCTATGCTGTTCTCATAATAGTGAGTTCTCATGAGATTTGATGTTATAAAAGTGTGGTACTTCACTCCTTGCTCTGTTTCCTGCTGCCATGTAAAATGTCGCTTGCTTTCCCTTTCTCTTCCACCATGATTATAAATTTTCTGAGGCCTCCCCAGTCATGCAGAACTGTGACTCAATTAAACAGCTTTTCTTTATTAGTTACCCAGTCTCAGGTAGTTCTTCATAGCAGTGCAAAAATAACCTAATACAGAAAATTGGTACTGGGAGTGGGGCACTGCTACAAAGATACCTGAAAATGTGGAAGTGACTTTAGAACTAGGTAATGGGAAGAGGTTGGAGCAGTTTGGAGGGCTCATAAGAAGACAGGAAGATGTGAGAATGTTTTGAACTTCATAGAGACTTGTTGATGGTTTTGAACAAAATTCTGGTAGTGATACGGACAATGAAAGCCAGGCTGAGGTGGTCTCAATGGAGATGAGGAACTTATTGGGAACTGTAATTAAGGTCACTGATACGGTTTGGCTCTGTGTCCCCACCCAAATCTCACCTTGAATTTAATCTCCATAGTCCCCACATGTCAAGTGAAGGACCAGGTGAAGATAATCGGATAATAGGTTTGCCTTTTCCCATGTTGTTCTTGTGATAATGAGTGAATCTCAGGAGATCTGATGGTTTTATAAGCAACCATTATTATTTCCCCATTTGCACTCATTCTGTCTTGCCACCCTGTGAAGAAGATGCCTGATTCTTTTTTGTCTTCCGCCATGATTGTAAGTTTCCTGAGACCTCCCCAACAATACAGAACTGTGAGTCAATTAAACCTCTTTCTTTTATAAATTATCCAGTCTCCAGTAGTTCCTTATAGCAGCGTGAGAACTAATACACTAAATTGGTGCTAAGATGGGGGGGTGCTGCTATAAAGATACCTGAAAATGTGGCAGCAGCATTGAAACTGGTAACACTCAGAGATTGGAAGTGTGTGGAGACTTCTGAAATAAACAGGAATATATGGTAAAGTCTGGAAATTCCTAGTGACTTGTTGGATCACTGACCGAAATGCTGATGATGGTATGGACAATGAAGTTGAAGTCCAGGTGATCTCAGATGAAGTTGAGGAACTTGTTTGGAGCTGGAATAAAGGTGATTTTTGCTGTGCTTTAGCAAAGAGACTGGTGGCATTTTGCCCCTGCCCTAGAGATCTGTGGAACTTTTAACTTGAGAGCAATGACATGAAATTGAAACTTACATTTCAAAGGGAAGCACAGCATAAAAGTTTGGAAAATTTGCAGTCTGACCATATGATAGAAAAGAAAAACCCATTTTCTGAGGAGAAATTCCAGCCGAAATTTGCATAAGTAATGAGGAGTCGATTCCTAATTACTAAGTAAATGGGGAAAATGTCTCCAGGACATGTCAGAAGTTTTCATGGCAGCCCCTCCCATCACAGGCTTAGAGGCCTAGGAGGAAAAAATGTTTTCAGGAACCAGGCCCAGAGCCCTACTGCTGTTCTGTGCAGCCTCAGGACTTGGAGCTTTACATCCCATCCAAGGCTAAAAGAGTCCAATATACAGTACACTGTTCAGAGGGTACAAGCCCCAAACCTTGGTGGCTTACACATGGTGTTTGGCCTGCAGATAAGCAGAAGTCAATAATTAAAGCTTGAGAACCTCTGCTTAGATTTCAGAAGATGTATGGAAATACCTGAATGTTCAGGCAGAAGTTTGCTGCAGGGGTAGGGCCCTCATGAAGAACCTCTGATAGAACAGAGTAAAAAGAAAATGTGGAGTTGGAAGCTCCCCACAAACCTCCCCCTAGGGTACTGTCTAGTGGAGTTGTGAGAAGAGGGCAACCATCCTCCAGAGCCCAGAATGGTATATCTACTTACAGCTTTCACCGTGCATCTGGAAAAGCCATAGACAGTCAACACCAGCCCATGAAATTAGCTGGGAGGGGGGCTATACCCTGCAAAGCCACAGTGGTGGAGCTACCCAAGGCTATGGGAGCCCATCTCTTGCACCAGTATGACATATATGTGAGATACAGAGTTAAAGAAGATAATTTTGGAACTTTGAAATCTAATTTCAGTCTCATTGGACTTCAGACTTGCATAAGGCCTATGACCCTTTTGTTTGGGCAAATTTCTCCCATTAGCAATAGGTGTATTTATCCAATGCCTATACTCTAATTGTACCTAGGAAATAAATAAGTTGCTTTTGATTTTATAGGATCATAGGTGGATGGGATATTCCTTGTCTCAGATGAGACTTTGGACTTAGACTTTTGGGTTAATGCTGAAAGGAGTTAATACTTTAGGAGATTGTTGGAAGAGAATGATTATGTCTTGAAATGTAAGGACATGAGATTTGAGACTGGCCAAGAGTGGAATAATATGGTTTGGCTCTGTGTCTGTACTGAAATCTCACCCTGAATTGTAATCACCATAATTCCCATGTGTAAAGGGTGAGGCCAGGTGGAGGTAACTGGATCTTGGGGTCAGTTTCCTCCATGCTGTTCTTGAGATAAGGAGTGAATCTTGTGATATATGATGGTTTTATAAGCATCTGGTATTTTCTTTGCTTGCATTCACTGTGTCCTGCCACCCTGTAAAGGAGGTGCCTGCTTTTCCTTTGCCTTTTGCCATGAATGTAAGTTTCCTGACCTCCCACCCCAACCACCAGCAATGTGGAACTGTGAGTCAATTAAACTTCTTGTCTTTATAATTACCCAGTCTTGGGTATCTTTTCATAGCAGTATGAGAACAAACTAATACAGTCACTCTTGCTATGTTTTAGTAAAAGGACTTGTGGTATTTTGTCTCTGCCCTAGAGATCTGTGGAACTTTGAAGTTCAGAGAGGTAATTTAGGATATCTGGCAGAAGAAATTTCTAGGCAGCAAAGCATTCAAAAAAATAACCTGGCTGCTTCTAACAGCATAATCTCATCTATATTCACAATGAGATAATCTGAAATTGAAAGTTATGTTTAAAAGGGAAGCAGAGCATAAAAATTTGGAATATTTGCAGCATTACCATGTGGTAGAAAATAAAAGCCCATTTTCTGAGCAGATATTCAAGCTGGATACAGAAGTTTACATAATTAAAAAGAAGCTGACTGTTAATAGCCTGAGACAATGGGAAAAATGTCTTCAGGGCATGTCATAGATCCTGTGGCAGCCCCTCCTATCACAGGCCCAATGGCCTAGAATGAAAAAAAGGGTTTCCTGGGCCTGGCCCAGTGTCCTTTCTCTCTGTGCAGCCTCAGGATAGGGCACCCTGTATCCCAGCCATATTAACTGGAGCTGGGGCCAAGGTACAACTTGGGCCGAGGCTTTAGAGGGTTCAAGCCCCAAATCTTGGTGGTTTACATGTGGTGTTGGGCCTGTGGGTGTACAAATGGAGCTTTGGGAACCTCTCCCTAGATGTCAGAAGACGTATGAAACCAAATAGATATCCAAGTAAAGTCTGCTGCAGTGGTGGAGCCCTCATGGAGAACCTCTACTAGGGCAATGCAGAGGGAAAATGTGGCTTGGAGCTCCAACACATAGTTCCCCCTGGGGCACTGCCTAGTGGAGCTGTGAGAAGGGGACCACCGTGCTCTAGACCCCAAAATTGCAGATCCACCCTGTGGCTGGAAACGCTGCAGGGAATCAATTTCATCCCATGAAAGCATCAGCTGTGCTGTAACCTTCAGAATCACAGGGCAGAGCTTCTCAAGCCTCGGGAGCCCATCTCTTGCATCAGCATGCCCTTCATGTGAGACATGGAGTTAATTGTTCTTATTTAGACCTTCAAAATTTAATGATCACCCTGCTGGATTTCAGACTTACGTGGGGCCTCCAGACCCTTTGTTTTGGCCAATTTTTCCCATTTAGAATGGGGGCATTTATGCAGTACCTGTACCCCCATTTTATCTTGAAAGTAACTAACTTGTTTTTAACTTTACAGCCTCATGGGCAGAAGGAACTTGCTTTATCTCAGCTGAGACTTTGGACTTGGACTTGTGGGTTAATGCCGAAATGAGTTAAGATTTTGGGGGACTGTTAAGAAGGCATGATTCTGTTTTAAAATGTGAGAGGGACATGAAACTTGGGAGGGACCCACAGTGGAGTAATATGGTTAGGCTTTGTGTTCCTGTTCAAATTTCATGTCAAATTGTAATCTCCATGTGTCAGAGGAGGAACCTGGAGGGAGGTAATTGCATCATGGCGGTGGATTTTTCCCATGTTTTTCTCATAATAGTGAGTGAGTTCTCACAAGATATGATGGTTTAAAAGTGTGGCAATTCTCAATTCAGTCTCTCTCTCCTGACACTATGTAAGACATGCCTTTCTTCCACCTTACCTTCTACCATGATTGTAAGTTCCCTGAGGCCTCCTCAGCCATGCAGAACTTTGAGTCAATTAAACCTCCTTTTAAATAAATTACCCAGTCTCAGGTACTTTTTTGTAACAATGTGAGATCAGACAACTACACATAGTGTGCAAATATGTTCTCCCATTTTGTGTGTTGTCTGTTTACTCTTTTAATTTTTTTCTTTTGCTACACAGACTGTTGTTTTTTGGTTTTTTTTAGTTTAATTGGGTCCCATTTATTATAGATAAATTTTCTTCTGGGATTTTAGTCATGCATTTTTTGCCTAGGCCAATGTCCAGAGGAGGTTTTCAGGTCATGTTCTAGAATTTTTATGGCTTCAAATCTGAGATTTAAATCTCTGATTTATCTTGAGTCTGTTTTCATTTCAAATGAGAGATAAAAATCCAGTTTCGTTCTTTTATGTGTAGCTAGCTAGTTTCCCCATTATCATTTATTAAATATGGTGTTCTTTCCTTAATTTGGATTTTTGTATGCTTTTCATACTGACTTGAATGAATGAGAGAGGATTTCTTGTTTCTCAATCTTTTGGAATAATTTCAGTTCAATTGGTACTAATTTTTCTTTGAATGCTGGTGGAATTCAGCTGTGAATCCATTCAGCCCTGGGCCATTTTTGTTGCCAGTTTTTAAATTACTGACTCAATCTTACTGTTTGTTATAGGTCTGTTTAGGGTCTTTATTTTATCCTGATTTAAC
Source organism: Cacajao melanocephalus (assembly GCA_963573385.1). Taxonomy (NCBI): domain Eukaryota; kingdom Metazoa; phylum Chordata; class Mammalia; order Primates; family Pitheciidae; genus Cacajao; species Cacajao melanocephalus. The sequence continues at coordinate 32,943 of CAUYLG010074920.1, forward strand.
TAGAAAGCTTGTATATTTTTGGGACTCTATCCATTTCTCTAGATTTTCTAGATTTGTACATAGAGGTGTCTATAGTAGTCTCAGATAATCTTTTGTATTATTGTTGTGTTGTTTGTAATGTCTCCATTTTCATTTCTAATCAGGATTATCTGAATTTCTCTCTTCTTGGTTAATCAAGCTAATGGTCTATCAGTTTTGTTTATCTTTTCAAAAGAACTACTTTTTGTGTGTTTTTTTGTATTTTTTGTTTCAGTTTAATTTAGTTTTCTGATATTTGTTTTTGTTGTTGTTATTTCTTTTCTGCTCATTTTTAGTTTGGTTTGTTCTTGTTTCTCTAGTTACTTTAGGTATAACAGTAGGTTGTCAACTTGTGATCTTTCAGAATTTTTGATATAGGCATTTAGTATTATAAACTTTCTTCTTAGCAGCACTTTTGCTGTATCCGAGGTTTTTTTAACTAGCATCATCATTATCATTCATTTCAATTTTTTTCTAAAGTTTTCATATTGATTTTCTTGTTAACCCCAAAATCATTCAGGGGCAGATTGTTTATTTCCATGTATTTGTTTAGTTTTAAAGGTTCCTTTTTAAATTGATTGCTAGTTTTATTCCACTGTTGTCTGAGCAGATATTTGGTATGATTTTTTTAATTGATTGAGACTTGTTTTGTGACTTATCATATAGTTTGCCTTGTAGAATGTTCCATATGCTGATGAGAAGAACGTATATTCTGCAGGTCTTGAGTAGAATGCTCTGTAAATAAGTGTTAGCTCCATTTGTTCTAGAGTGTAGTTTAAGTCCATTTTGTTGTTGTTGTTGTTGAATTTCTGTCTCAATGATCTGTCGAGTGCTGTCAGTGGAGTATTGAAGTCCCTCACTACTATTGTGTTGCTATGTATCTTATTTCCTAGGTCTAGTGGTAATTGTTTTTCTGGATATGGGAGCTTCAGAGTTAGGTGAATATAAATTTAAAATATATTCTTGTTAAATTAATACTTTTATCATTGTATAATGTCCTTCTTTGTCTTTTTTTTACTGCTGTTATTTTAAATCTGTTTTGTGTGATAAAGTCACTCCTCCTGCTTGCTTTTAGTTCCCATTTGCAGGCTTTTTTTACCCCTTTCTTTGAGTTTATATATAAATCCTTATATGTTAGTTGAGTTACTTGAAGACAACAGATTTTTTTTTTTTTGAGATGTAGTCTCACTCTGTTTTCCAGACTGGTGTGCAGTGGCATGATCTCAGCCCACTGCAACTTCTGCCTCCCAGGATGTTCTTAGTCTGTCCATTTGACCAGTGTATTATTACTATTATCAGACTGGGAAGGCTCATAAAATGATTCCTGCTGCTGCTCCTATTTTTATATTTCTCACCTCTTCCTAAGTCAGTTTCAGCACTGAGAATGATTAATCCCTTCCTCTGAGCCTGGATTTCCAGGTTCCATGGTTGAAGTGTATATCCTGGAGGTAGTCTTTCCCCCTCTCACAGTCTGGGGACTTACAGTTTTCCACCTGGCTCAAAATGAAGTCTGCTGCCTGCCACTTCTTATAAAAGGTCTGTTGTTTCAGTTTTCCTGTTAACTTCCTTCCTTGCTTTTTGTAGAACAATTCACGTAAATCTCTACTCACTATTTTGTCCTTCCAAGTGGGAGAAATGTGTTAACACTGCCTTCAAACTACCATTCTGGAAAATCAAAACAAAACAAAATCAACAAAACAATATTCTCTTTTTATAAGGATAGCCAATCACCTTTCTCTTTAATGTGAGTTCTGAACTCTGTTGCACTATTGAGTAGACACATATAAGTTTTAATGCTTGGTATATATTACTCGTTTTCTACTTAAATGTCAAATTATATGTGCTTGGTAATTCCTTAGGTAAACAGTGTGTAGCTACATAATGTAAATAAATTAAAGTTTGACAACATCTCAATTTATTGTAGTTTCCCCCACATTTTGGTATCTTTAATACATGGCTTACTATGTTATGTATTTTTCTGCTAGTTTTAGCAAAATGCCTTTTTTCCTTGTATATTTAAGAGTAGAATATCAAGAAACATGGTAAATGTATCAGAAATTGGCATCATTCCATCACCTGAAAAAAGCAAATCTACCTATTAGATTACACTTTATTATTGACATTAAAATATATGTACTCTGAAAATTCTAACATGTCTCTCTTCACCCTCAAATATTAAAACTTATAGAGCATATAGAAGTAGAAATTTAATGCCCTATTTTTTTTAGAATGAATGCTGATGAAAGGAAAAAGGAGCAGTAAATTAAACATTTAATGTATTTCTTAATGTTAATGAAATATGTGAGTTGTGTGTGTAATTTCATAACTCGTTCCATTGGTATGTAGCAATAGTCTTTTTAATCACTATGCCTTTTGCACTTCCCCAAATCTCCAGTATATAAAATTAAAAAAACATTTCTCTATATGTGTGAAATGTTCATTTATATGTCTCTAAACACTAATATGTGTTCAGTTAAAACTTTCCAGTCATTCAGAAGGTTCTTCAATTTTATCTGTCTTCAGGAAAATAATTTCAGGCATGGTATGAATGTTGGTAGAAAACTAACATTGGCATGTTTTTTATACTTTTGCTCTCTCTGAGGTAGGAGGCTTTCTCTATGGATGAACATGGAGTAAAACCTTCCATTATTTGATTTAAAATTTCACTAATTCTATTAATTAAATGTATTACATCTTGTAAAAATTGTAACAAGAAAATGGTCTTTCCATTCTCTAAGAAAAAAATACAAAAAATGTTCATTGCAGCAGTGTTTATAATGGTAAAAAAGGCAACCAACATAAAAGTCCATCCATAGAATCCAGAAAATCATGTTAGACACTCTGTGTAGAATATACTGTAACCATTAAAATGGTGAAATGTAATGAACATTGCATAGTTACCTGAAAAAATAATACATCAGGTAGAATTTAAAAAGCTGAATGCAAATTTGCATCTATAGTAAAATGACACATATGTCTGAATAAGGTATGTATATGCACAGGAACTGAAAAAAAGCCAGGAATAGTAAAATATTAAACATAGATTAGTTGTTTGAATGTATATATATATATATATGTGTGTTTGTGTATATGTGTATGTGTGTGTGTGTGTGTGTATTTTAAAAGTTTCCGTTGTTACTGATATGAAAGTATATTATTTGTTAATGTATTTTAAAGTTTTTATGTAACCACATTTCTCCTTACCAACTGCTTACCATAATAGGCTATAATTAATGCATTGTTTTATTCTATTTAGCCTGTGGTGTTGAACTCCAGCAGTGTTCATGGGCCGTTAAGTTTTATGAGTCCATAATGATAGAACATCTTCTTAAAGCCTAAGTGACCTTCAAATAGCTAATAGATTTGTTTAGATTCTCTGCTATTAAAGAATAAATAATACAACCATTCACTCAATAGAGGGATTTACTTGGGCAAATAAAACATGTAAGAGAGTATTATCTACATGTTCATCATTTGTTCTATATCACATAGATGAAATGGGGGCTAAATACCTTATATGAACTTGACAAAACAGGTACACGATTAGAATACATATTGCTTCTGTCACAAAAGTGAAATGAATTTAGCACATTCAAGATTAGTTCAATAAAACTTAATATTTTCAGCATTTTATCCTCTGACAATGGCATTATTTGAAACCCAAGTCATACAAATATTATAAGTTGTTCTAACACTACAGCTCTATGTGAAAGGACAGAGAACTGTATGAATTGATTTATTAGTATGCTTTTTTTTTGAACAAGACAGAAAACTACATGTCATCATGTGGTAAATAGAAGAATGGCCCCAGAAAGATGCCCACATTCTAATCCCTGGAACCTATTCATATGTTACCTTACATGACATAAGAGTTTTGAAGATGTCATTAAGTTAAAGATCCTGAGATGAAAAGATTGCCCTGAGTTATTTGAGTAGGCAGAATATACACAAAAGTCCATATAAAAGGAAGGCAAGAGTATCATAGTGGGAGATCTGAGGATAGAAGCATAATCCAGAGGACAGAAAATTCAAAGTACTGTTGTAGGAAAAACAAGGTTCTTGTCACATAACAGGAAAGATTAGGCTCACAGACACTTTGAAGGGTGAGGGGGAATGGAATTTATTAGTCAAAAAAGTAAAAGGAAAAAATGACACAGAAAAGTGAGATGAAGTCTTGCTAACAGGCTCTCCATTTCACCTATTAAATCCCAGGTTACCACACAGGAACAGGAGGAGCCAGGCTCCCCCCGGCCAACCCCCTGCAAATAGCATAAACTTTCATGACTCTGCCCCATTTTCCTAGTGTGAAGGCCAGTTAGAAATCTTCTAGGGACCCCTTTATACTTGGCTGATTCATTCCCCCTCTTAAGATGTACAATCTAAGTGCCATTATAGTAAGAATTAGAATAAGGTTGGAGACCAGTACTAACTGTTTCCTGCTGACAAGAGGTGCTGTTTTGAGAAAACAGCAGTCAGATCTCCCTCAGAGGTCTATTTATGGGTCCCTGGCAGAAGGGACCATCATCCAAGGCATGACCATTGGGAGTTTGATGGCCTGAATGCAAGAAGAGAAAAATTAGGTTATTAGAAAATATATATCAAAATGAAACCAGGGGTGGTAAGGATAGCTCAAAAATCTGGATGCGTTTTACCAGTTTGAATGGGGAGAACGAAGCCAAAAGCCCGACTGGTTAAAAAAAAATCTTTTACCCTTTGCCAGCATGTTCAGCCATCTGGTTCCTTTCCCCTGAGCCCAATCCTAAGCCAACCAGTTTAAAGTTTGGGAAATTAACTTTTACCAGTGTGGAGGATGCATTCAAGGTTAGTATCCTATAATATGGAGATACAATTACCTATCAGTGAAGAGAGGACAAAGAAAGAGAAAGTAAAAAAAGAAGGTACTTTTTTTAAAAAGGAGTCCCAGGGATTCAGGTTGCATTCAAAAGGGGTACAGACTGAAGATGGATGGCTACTCATCTACAAAAGGGGAGTAGGCATCCCTGGTTCCCTTCTCTTCCTAGCAAATGCCCAGGGTATGCGAGGGAGGCAAAGTGAAGCATTCCTCTTTCTTTCCTCTGTTTTTGTATCCCTGAGTCCCAGTGAACATTACAGGATGCCACTTATGGGTACCTAAGTACCCGGCCCCCATGAAGCATAGAGGGTCTAAAGAATAGGAATTATCTGCTCTCACCTATGCCTCTATCCACACTACTATCAGTAGCTTTGGTGTTCTCTAGACCTCACTTATGCCATGGATACTAGCATGACTTTTATCTGTGTAATGGGAGGCTTTCCTTAATTGGCAGGAATTAGCCAGGCTCACCTGTGCTGCGCCTTTTAACCTCTGTTATTGTGAGCCTCTGGATCCTTTAGATCCAGTTTTCTTCCCTAGGGCTTCAACCCGAAGCTTAAAATTGAGTTTGGGACAAAAAATATGTCTTAGTGGGGATCCATGGACTCCATATCATAAGCTAAATGCTAAGATGAAGCTGTGGAATTGAGTCCTCTCCTCCAACAAGGGAGCAAAAAGGAGGTATTGTGACATGCCCAGATGCCTGGTGGCCATAGTTTTGCTTGCTAAGATTTAGGTGCATACTGCTTGGCTTTGATTAGCTCCATTGGTCTTACTTTCCCAAAAGGGAAACCTCCAGGGGATCGGCATCCTATTTATTCCCATCACCTGGCAGGATTTGCAGGATAATTGCTCAGAACTATAATCTTGATCCAGATCTCTACATTACCCATCCCTTTTCTTCCTTCTGAGCTACAGCTTGAAATTGCTGGTTGATTCACAAGAACAAGCAGGGTTAGTCTAAAATCGAGGCAAAACTTTAAAATCACTAATGAGTTTAGAATTTGATGACAAATATATAAGTTTTGAGACATAATTTCTCTCCAGTCTTCATTTTTGTTAAAAAAAATCATATTAGGACTCAGTTGTTTGCAAAATAGACAGTCTTATACTTGGCCTGATTATTTGCATAAAGCGCAGCAAGAATAACTTTCTACATGAGCTTTCAAGATTGGCTTTGACAAAACTCGGTTCCACAAGAAATATCAGATAAAACCTTTTAAAGCTGAGCCCAGCCATGGATTTGTATCCTCAAATAGCTGTGAGTTGGGCGATCTTCTCCTCTTAAGGTCCCAAGATAATCTTAGAGCTCCTGGGCCTGTTACAAAGTGACGTTCTTTACTGACTACAGGTCAGGAATTCTATACAGGGACTTCATAGAAAAGGGTATGAGTCCAGGTCCCCCAAGGGGCTTTTATCGGCTCTGCAAGTCAAGCTTGACTCCTTAAAGGGAAGCATACCCTTCCAGTCAAAGCCTTGGTAAAGCAACTAGTTTCTCCAATTGCATCCCTATTGCACTGATGCAAATAACTCTTTTGCCACAAGTTAAGAATATTCACAGATAGTTTCCAAATTCTAGAGGAACCACGCAGAGAGAAACAAACATGATCCAAATTTTGTTCATAAGCATATACTTTACTCAATTATTAAAGGCTATAAATAGTTCAAAATAAGCAAGTAAGTCTCCTTGACTCTGCAAAACAAAGCAAGGATCAGCAATATTTCAAGCAAAAGTCAAAAAGTTAACTCTTATTTTGCTTAGTATTCATGAACATTTAGCTCTTCATGAGTCCTCTATATTTCTCCTTTATTCCAATGTCACAGTCTCCAAAGTTATCCGAAACCTGTATTTGAAAGCACCTGTCAGAATTATATAGCTTTCTATAGAATTCTATAACTTATTTTGAGAAGGATTAAAACAAAATAGCAATTGTCTGTGAGTAATAAAATGTCCTGGGTAGTTACAGTTAGAAACACATTTGACAAAGAAGTTTGGTTATCTCTGTGGTTTACAATAACATAACAACCTTAATTATGATTGATAGCATATATTTTAGACATTACGATTTTAGAAATTATATACAATTTTGGAACATATATTGGTATTAGTCATCAAAATATAAACTAAAAATATATTGAACACCATTTGGTAATCCCATGTACAGAAACATGTCAAATAATCCTGTTTACCTCTCTTTTCTGGATACTCCAGGAAACCTTCTGAAGTATCTGAAAAGCCAGGTGTCTGAAAAGCCAGGTGTCAGGAAAGACAATTTTGAACCTGAAGTTTGATTTGGGGAAGCCTGTTAAATATGCTAAAAATATGAAACACTTAATGTTATATAACAGAATTCCAAATTATGATAAATTATTTGTACCAAAACGAAGACTCAGAAACTTAAAAAAGCTAAAACCTTTTACAACTCTTTACATATTTTGCTAAAGATAAGATTAGTGAGAAGTACCTTGTTCTGCTTTCATTTCAATGTTCAATTTACAGAAAAATCATATATTTATAACACCTTTTTGAAATTAGGCAATATATTCAAATATAGAATTTTTGCAGGATTAATGTTTACAATCCTTCCATCATTTCTTTGAACTTTTAACTTTATCTTATCTAATTTAAAACAACTCATTAACCCTAGGCCAGAATTTCCATTTTTATGCTTTCTTATAACCTTTTATTGAAAACACATTTTACCATTCTACATACCTTGCCTGTAAATCAATTTCCAGTAGTCTCAGTTACATGTCATAATGGTAATTTTTAGCAATTTTTAACTTTAAAGCCTGGTAAGTTGTTTGATTATGTGCTAGGTGCAGCCAAGGTTTGATTCCTTCCAGCATAATTAAGGGTATGGTTAACTCCATATGCCCCCAGGCCTTACAGAGTTGAACAATCCTCAAAAACCAATAAGCAGTTTATAATCTCAAAACGCAGCAAACCTTGAGTCTGACCTGCATAACTTAGTTTACCTATTTACACTTTGATGACATCTGCTTTTTACCAATAATTTTTAAGGCTGTTTTTTCTCTGAAATATTTAAGTCACATGCCCAGAAAGGAACCACATCTTTTATCTTCCCTTTAAAAAATATTTGATCCAAGCACTTTTTTTTAAGTCAGTTAATTAACGCTGTTTTTATAGACATCATACGTACACCATATATAACTACACAGACAGGCAGAAGAAAACCCAGTTGTCATAAGATCTTTCATCACGGGTAGAGGGATTTATCTATGTTTAATTCCTGGGGTTCTATGAGGAAACCAGTGGGCTCTCCCCTCTCATGTGTGCATTAAAGGTGGCAAGGCAAGATCAAGTAAAATAATTCACTTCTGTCCTCAAGAATGGTAAGATAGTAAATTTGTGTTTTAAGGTGATAAATTTTTGATAATTTATTACATCAACAATAAGTATAAACTACAATGTTTTTGATAATATGTTCCTGAACAGCTCATGACAATCTAACTTTTGAAGATCAAATGGTACTTTATAAACATGCTGGGATAGATTTAGTATTTGAAAGAAGATAACAAATAGATCCAATAATCAAGCAAAGCATTTTTTTCCCATTGCGAAAATTCAACCCAATAATAATACATTTTATATACTTACACTGTTCTTTGCCACATTTTCATAACACAGAAATGTTAAAACATCTCGAGTAAAGCAAACGTTTTGCAGAAACAGGATTATAGAGTGTGAGATTCTGGAATTTTAAGCCTGAGACAGTAGGTTACATGTTTCAAATCTTCAGAAATAATTGGGATGTCAATGGTGTGGTGGCTGTTGTGTATGTGTATTTCTTGTATTTCTCTTTCATAAAGAAGTCTTGTACCCTATGCACAGTAAGTCTTGCCTAAGTTTGCATCTAGCTCTTGAAACTTACCTGTGGCAGCTAAATTCCTAAGAACCAACACGTCAGGATGAAATGGGGCTGTCACATGAATCAGTGCCTTTTACAGACTCATGAGATTACCGAACAAAAGACACCCTGTGGGAGCAGAACTGCTGATGAGAAAACACAGGTGGCTTTTTCTAGCAGTTAGAATAAACCCCTTTTCCAAAGTAGCTTAAGGACATTTTCAACCCCTGACCTTTCCCATTATTCTCTAAGGAAAAAAAATAAAAATTATTCCATGGCTCTAGACTTCTTACCTCACATTGCAATGAAGGTCAAAATTTAATGCCACTTCAAGTAATTTTCTGAAAATAATCTTGGCCTAATGTATAAGAAGCAGCCTCCAATTTATGCTTTTGCTGCACTGTAAAACTTCAGTGAGAAGAATCCAGACCTGCTCATGGTGAAGTAAAAAGGCACGAACTTACCCTTCTATGTGAACACGGAGAAAACTAGATAAACTTACATGAAGCAACAGTGTTCATATATTGAACAACAGGAAATACATGGGTGATTGTTGAGAGATGTAAAACAAAACAAATAAATACAATGATGGTCTGGCAGGAAATGCTTCCAGGTCACAGGGCTAACAGGGGCATCTCAAGCACATGCTGTCATTGAGTTGAGGAGACAAAGGTTGGATATTGAAAAAGCTGAAGTAGCTGGAATTTTGGAGAACAGAACAATACAAAGGAGGGAGCTATGGGGAGAAGAATCTCTAGAAATCTTTAGAGGATCTCCCTTGATTTTGTTGTCATGCAATAAACCATGCGTATGCAGGATAAAATTTCATGAGGGAAAACAAAAAACAACTGTCGTGGCTGAACGCAAGAGTTCCTAAAGTGAACGCATGCCTAGACTCTTGATTTCAGAAAAGCTGGAGGAGGGAAAGGATCCTCATTGACCACTTCAGGCATTCAGAGTTTCCAGAGGTGGTAAACCTTAACAGGGGTACTATCCTAATCATACAGTAATGGTTAAAAACTAGCCTTGAATGAAATAAAGATGCTCCACAAGTAAGTTAACTGCCTTCAAGAACAAACTTGCCTTCCTAAACTCTACAATAATACAAAACCTCCCAGCACTCAAAAGTAAAGTTCAGTTTTCAATTTTACTACCAAACATCACTAGACTAGTGAAGAAGCAGAAAAATATAACATAACTATGAAGACACCAGTAAATAAAAATAGTCTCTGAAATAACCCAGGTCATGGAATTAGCAAATAAGGACTTTTAGAACAGTCATTATAAATATGCTCAGTGTGCCGAAGGATTTGAAGGAAAATTAGCATAGTGAGTAGAATACATTAGAACAGTGAAAAAATAAAATAAATAAATGAAACCAAGGAGTGAAAACTACAGTACCTGAAATAAGAAGAATGTGTCACAGGATTAATAGTGAATTAGACAATGCTAAATAAAAGATTGGTAAACTGAAGACGTCGGAATAAAAACTAAAATAACTGAAATATAGAGAAACAAAGTAGTGAAAAAATTGAGAAAGAATTACTAAGCTGTGAGACAGCATCAAACATTCTGACATAAGTGTGATTAAAATTCCTTCCAAATAAGAAGGGTGGGATTGAACAGAGAAAACTGGAGCCATCTTTTTCTTCCAAGTGTAAGATATGATATAAACCCACAAATCCAAATACTTGTATTACCTACAAACATGATAAATGCAAAGAAAACCACTCCAAAGCACATCAGAATTACTGGCCGAAACCTCATAATATAGATATTTTAAAACAGCCAAAAATAAAAGATATACCACATAGTGAGGAAAAAAGATAAGATTGTTTACAAACTATGTAAATAAAAAGAAAACAAAATAAAAGCTATTTACAACAAACCAACAGCCAGTATCATACTGAATGGGCAAAAACTGGAAGCATTCCC
>CAUYLG010074924.1:0-14146 GCA_963573385.1 Cacajao melanocephalus
CGGTCCTGGTACGGTCGGATGTATGGGGGTTCCGGGGTTCGCAACCAATGGGCCGGCCCCCCCCGGGATTAATGCGGGCATTATTGGATATGCCCCGCCCCGGCCCTGGCGGCGCCGCCCCTCCCGGGCTGAAAGGAGGCCATATTTGCATAGCCCCGCCCCCGACCTGGCGGCGCCGCCCCTCCCGGGCTGAAAGGAGGTCATATTTGCATAGCCCCGCCCCCGCCCTGGCCGCGCCGCCCCTCCCGGGCTGAAAGGAGGCCATATTTGCATAGCCCCGCCCCCGCCCTGGCCGCGCCGCCCCCGGGCTTCGGTCCTGCTCCGAAGGCTGCTGCGCCAGCACGCGGAGCAAACCCGTTTTAAGCACATCTCGACGGCAGAGAAAAGTGGAGTTTATTGGGAAAGAAGTGGGAAGGCGACCGGAGAGAACTAGGCGACCGGAGTGAAGGCTGAGAGGAGAGGCGCGCGCCCCAGCACGCAAAAGGCAGTGCGGCGGACCCCACCCACGGGCGGCCGCGGGGGCGTCACGGTACAGCTGGAGGATCCAGGTGTGCCTGCCTGGGGGACCAGCCTCCTCACGTGAGTCCCGCTCGGGGAGAGGTGAGGGAGGGGAAAGGCCAGGACTGTGTTGAGTGAGGGTCTGGGCAGCCTCCAGGAGGGCAGCCTTGGGGCTCAGGGAGGTGTGGGGCGCAGCCAGGAGGGAAGAAGGAGGCCCAGGGGGCACGGCAGTGGGAGCTCCCGGAGGGGTCTCAGGGGGGTTCTTCCTACTTGTCCAGGAAGTTTAGACTTGGGTCTCACTCCAGGACATCTCATAACCTATGTGTAAATACTATTCCATAACCCGAAAAAATTCGAAATCCAAAACATTTCAGATAAGGGTTACTCCACCTGCATATTGGTTTCGTTTCTCCGGAGAACCTCGACTAATACAAAATGACCAAGTGGGATTTATCCCAGGAATTTATTTATTTATTGAGACAGAGTCTTGCTCTGTCACCCAAGCTGAAGTGCAATGGTGTGATCTCAGCTTCCTGCAACCTCCATCTCCCAGGTTCAAGTGATTCTCCTGCCTCAGCCTCCAAAGTAGTTGGGATTACAGGCATGCACCACCATGCTTGGCTAATTTTGTATTTTTAGTAGAGGCAGGGGTTTCACCATGTTGGCCAGGTTGGTCTCAAACTCCTGACCTCAGGTGATCCGCCCGCCTTGGCCTCCCAAAGTGCTGGGATTACTGGTGTGAGCCACTGTGCCGGGCCTATCCCAGGAATTTAAATATTTATTTACTCCAACTATTTTCTTGCATTTCTAATTGTCTTATAAATATTTACACCTATAGATTCCATATACTTATTTTTTATTGTATAGATAGGTGCAATTTATTTCCTGAAAACAAATACAGTACGAGAATGTGGTGGATGCAGAGATGTACTGCCTGCATCCCCCTTTGGGAGGACTTGCTGCCCAGTTGGGGGAGTTTGTTTAGTGTCTGGCTGGCTGCTTCAGGGTGTGCCTGAGCCAAAGAGAGTGCCCCAGTGTTCAGGGCCTTCCCTGGGGAGCCCCCTCATGTGCCTGAGGCCTGGATATAAAGATCTGGCAACCTCTTCTTGGCCCAGCCACCTCTGAGGGGTGATGCGTGTTCTGTCGTCCTGGCTGGCTGAGATTTTGCTGAGCCTGCACCCTGTTTTGACTTCTCCCTCTGCTCAAGCTTGTTTCTGCTTGCTTTTTTCATAGGTTTATCCCTAGTAGGTCCCTTGTATGCCTCAGGCCCTCCATCCCCTGCTCTGGGGTACCTGGCCTGTGACACAAAGTACACATATTGTTTCAAACCCTCATTTTACTTAATTTATCAATATTTTGTAAAGCTATTTCAATGACAAAATAGGATTGTTTTATTACTTGAATATGGATATTAATGTGTTTAAACAGTTGCATATTTTCTTAATTTTGCTGTAATAACTAATGTTTCTGTTTAATTCTTTGACTACCCCCTTTTTTTCTTTTTGACAGAGTTTTGCTCTGTCGCCAGGCCAGAGTGCAGTAGTGTGATCCTGGCTCACTGCAACCTCTGCCTCCTGGGTTCAAGTGATTCTCCTGCCTCAGCCTCTCGAGTAGCTGGGACTACAGGTGCCTGCCACCACGCCCAGCTAATTTTTTGTATTTTTAGTAGAGACAAGGCTTCACCATGTTGGCCAGGATGGTCTCGATCTCTTGACCTTGGCCCACCTCAGCCTCCCAAAGTGCTGGAATTACAGGCGTGAGCTACCGCACCTGGCCCCTACCCCTTTTTATACTTGTTAGAGTCTTACAAATAAATTCCTACAAGTGGAATAGCTAGATCAAAGTGGATGCATTTGGAGAAAGACTTTTTTTTGACACATGACACATTTTGCTTGTTTACGATGTTTTCTCTCCATCAGAGTGAAAGCTCCTTGAGGGCAGGGACTTTTGTCTATTGTCTGTATTCTCTGGTGACTCCAATTGTGCCTGTATGCAACAGCCGCTCAATAAATGTTTTTGTTGTAGACTGGGTAGACACGAGTTAGATCTTTGATGCTTCTGAGAGTCTGGCTTGGGAAAGGGGGTGCTAAGGAAAAACTGTTCCCTGCAATCTCCCCATTTTAATCTTTCAGTGTTGAAAAGTGGGGAGGAGCTGGATTCAGTTTGCTCAGTGACAGAGCCAGTGGGGCACAGAGGTGCCCAGGGCAGCCTGTGGAAAAGGGTAGGGGAAGCTAGATTCCTGACTGCTGGCCTTTGGGCCTGGGTTGGGCCTAGGACCTTGAGACAGGACATACACATCTGGGGGAGTCACCTGCTAGTCGCCAGCTCACTGAGGAACTGAAGAATATACTGTTCTTGGTCTGAAGGCACTTGGAGAAGGAGAGGAAGGAGGGAGGGGCTGAATCTCTTCCCGCCCCCATCTCTGCCAGGTCCCAGGGCCCCTCTGGGCCTCTGTCCCGCCCAGACAGACCTGCCTACAAGACGTCAAAGGCCCAGGAGCCCTGTCTGGGATGGGGTCCCTGTTTTGCAGCCATAGGTTTGGAGTGCTGGCTCCAGCAGAGGCCTCTGGCCAGTGGCCTGATGCTGTGTCGGACATGGTTGTTGGTCGTGGAGGGCCTCTGGGCCATCTTGAGCTCAGATCTTGGCTGCTGGCTGCTGGGGCACCTGCTTCTGCAGCAGGGCCAGGGTGTCCTGCTTCTCAATGGAGTGCAGCTGCTGCTGCTTCACCAGCTTGAGCTTGGTGGGATTTTGGATCACTTGGACAATCTCTGCCTTCCGCTCATTCTCCAGGCGACGTTTTAGGTTCTTGGCTGGTGCTGTTTCTTCTTCTGGCAGCACCTTTCCTTCTATGAGGGGCAGAATCCTTGGCCATCTTCCTCTCCTGCTGTTCCTTCATCTTCTGCTGCCAGCATGTGTGCAGGGGCTTGTCCTGAACCATCTGGGAGAACCTTTCCTTGGAGAGGTCCTTCCACACCCACCCGCATTTGGGCCTCCCCTTCTGGATTATAGGAAACTCTTCTTCCCCTTCCTTCAACTTCTTGGATACTGGAGCCTGGGCTGAAGAACCTTTTTGCTTCTTTGCTCCGTGGCTGCCTGTCACTTCTCCCCAGCCAGAGGCGGCTTGCTTGGCTCACGCTGACCCCGGTGGTGAGCCAGATGACTTGGGTGTCAGCTCCTGTACTGGCTGTGAGGGCTGCAGACCCAGCACTTGCTGACTGGGGTAAGGCTCTGGGTACCCTGGGCCCAGGTATAGCTGTTGCTGGGTACCCGCCCCCCACCCCAGGGCAGCTCCTCTGGACTCTGGGCCCACTCCGAGACTAGTTCTCCGTGGCACTGAGAACACTTTGGTGCCTCTGTCACTCGGCTTTGGCTGATATTGTGGGGATTCAGGACTAGACTCTGGCTGTTTTTGAGATGACTATAGGTGTAGATCTTGCTAATGCTGGGGGGACCCTGGGCTTGACTCTGGCTGCCTTTAGGGGGACCCCAAACCTGCGCCCTGCTGCAGACTGGGTGATCCTGGGCTTGTCTCTGGATGCCTTTGAGGGGATCCCAGGCTGGCTTGCTGCACACTTGGAGGAGACCTAGGTAGGCTTCCTTGTTTCTTCTGGGATGGGCTCGAACTCAACAAAGGCCAATCTCCTCTGTGGAACTGAGGCTCTCGGGCCATGGCTCTTGGGCCATGAGATCCATGGAACAGACACAAAGTTTCCAAACCCCTGCACAGGTACACCGCCCCCACCCCCGCACCCCAGAGAAAGACTTTTGATTCCTAGTTCCAAAAGGCTCTCAGGAACTGGGCCTGGTTGCTCATGCCTGTAACCCAGCACTTTAGGAACTCAAGGCACGAGGATTACTTGAGGATAGGAGTTTGAGACCAGCCTAAGCAACATAGTGAGACCCTGCCTCTGCAAGAAAACAACTTCCCCAAAACAAAGCAAAGCAAAACAAACAAACAGACCAAAAAGCCTCTCCCAGGGCCAGCACCCACTTTCCTTTCTCCTCTGGCAGTTTATGCCCCTGCCAGCCCTGAGTGTTATCTATTTTTAAAACGTTTCCCGGTCTAAGAGGAAAGACATTATTCTATTCTATTGCTCTAGTTTGCCCATTAGCCCCGCACACCCCCAGCCGCCTCTGTGATTTCCCTGCTGGGGTACTGAATGTCACCAGCCTTAAAGTTCTCCTGTCACTCAGGCCAGCACGCACGGACCACAAGGGGGCACTGCCCCCCGCCAATGTCCTCTGGTCGCAGCTGCTCCAGGACACTCAGCTGCGTTTCTGAGCCAAGGCTGCAAAGTTCCACACAGGCTTTGCAATCAGTAAACAGCATCCATATCCCGAGGCGGGGACCCAGGTTTCTATGGCGTTTTTGTTGCCTCCAGCTCGGTTTCAACTATGGTTAGTTGGAGCATATGGTCAGTTGCAGAGCGGGGAATCTGCAGCTTGCAAAGGGGGCTACTGCGCCTCCTGCCTGAGGCGGGCGGGGTCGTTGGCCCTGCCGCGTTTAAGGCGAGTATGTGACAGGACCCCCGCCACCGCCTCCAGATCTGGGGCATCCCCCAGGGCTCCAGCAGAACGCGCTCTAGGAGCCGCTGCTTCAGGGTCTCCAGTGGGCTCAGTTGGTGCGCCCGTCGGGCTCCGTTATCAGATAGGGCAGCAGCAGAGCCCACGTCTGCGGGATGTGGCTGCGGGTGGGGAGCGGGCGGCGGCCAACCTTCTCGCCTTCGCTGGGCTGCCCGACCGCGGCTCCGCTGCGCTGGAGCCCCGGGCCTCTCCGGCTCCTGTTGGCGGGTGCGAACGCAAGGTCTTTCCTGGGTACTCCCAGGCCCGCGGATTCCCAGAGCGGGAGCTGTCAGGGTGGCAAGGAACCCGGCAGGGGGCAGGGACCAGCCTCCGCTAGGACCCTGTCGTGGAGTGGCAGCCTCCTGGATCACGTCATCTCTCGCTCCTCACAGATACGCTAGGGAAAACGGAGGCTCCCAGCGCTCGGTTAACCGCCCTATTGACAACGATTCCCTCCTGGACCAGACTCCAGCGAGGCCCCTCTGAGCGCTGTCTCCACCAGGCCTCAGCCTATGCAGGCTCGAACAAACACTAACAGTTACCAGCGCTGGAGGTCACACTCCTGAGATGACTCAGGCGCCCCTTAAATTGCCTGCCTGAGAAAACGCGATGCTGCCAAAAGGATGTATTGTTTGTTCTGGCTGGCACCTGAGACAGGGCCTCCGTCTCCGGTCCGTCTGGGAGGAGAGAGTTTCCAGTCAGAGTCAGGGAGCAGCACCGGGGCCTAACAGCACTCACGCTAACCCTTTGCAAGTTTTCAATTTCCTGAGCGAAGCACCCCCAACCCCTTCCCGATTCCCTCATTCTCCCTTTGAAACTCAAAGTCCCCTCTAAGAATCCAAGTTCAGTGCAGCTCAGGCTAGATGCTTTCCTAGTGCAACAGTAGGTACTGATGAAAATCTTCCCTTACCCTTGAAATTGAAGCTCCATTTTGTTTCTCTTTGACAGGGTCACATAGTGAGTGGTAGAGTCACCATCCAACCCACTTCTGCCTGAATAACTCCCCCTCCCTCTTCCAACCATCCTTCAGCTTCCCCTTGACCCCTACTCTCTCCCTTCAACCGGTAAACCTCAGTCGCCAACTAGAATCACTGCACCAGCTACTTAGAGCAGCAACAACAATTTACAGGGAAAAAAAAATTGTCGTATTTGTTCTGTTTCTGCCATGTTTTGCTCAGGCTTTATTTGCCCATCCTCTGATCCTCTGTTAGGATATTTAAAAAAAATAATATGCCTTTTTTGAGCAGTTTTAGGTTTATAGAAAAATTGAGCTGAAAGTATAGTTTCTACATACCCCTCCCCTCACAGGTTTCTCTTTATGAACATCTTTCATTAGTGTGGTACACGTTTGAATTAATGAGCCAATATTAGTACACTGTCATTCATCAAAGTCCATCCTTTATGTTACGGTTTACTCCTTGGGTTGTTATGTTTTATGGGTTTTGACAGATGCATAATGATGTGTATCCACCATTATGGAATCATATAGAATGTTTCACTGCCCTAAAAATTCCTTATGCTGCCTAGTTTTGCCTTTTCCAGGATATCATGTCCAGAGTAAAACAGTGTGTGGCCTTTACAGATTGGCTTCTTTCACTTAATACTATGCATTTAAAGTTCCTTTCTGACTTTCTATGGCTTGATAGAGCATTTCTTTTTAGCGCTGAATAATATTCTGTTGTCTGGATATGTCACTCTTTATCCAGTCACCTACTGAAGAACATGTTTTCTTCCAAGTTTTGATAATTACGAGTATAGCTGCTCTAAATATTCATGTACAGGGTTTTGTATAAATATGTTTTCAACTCGTTTGGGTAAATATCAGGGACAGTTATTGTGGCTTATATGGTAAGAGTATGTTTAGTTCTGTAAGAAACTCTCAACTGTCTTCGAAAGTGGCTGTACCATGCTGCATTCACACCAGCAATGAACGGGAGTCCTTGCTGTTCCACATCCTTGCCAGCATTTGGTGGCATCAGTGTTCTGGATTTTATCTATTCTAATAGCTGTGTAGTAGTATTTTTGTTTTAATTGTTTCAGTTTGTAATTCTCTAATGACGTATCATGTTGATCTTTTGATATGCTTACTTGTCATGAATATATATATATATATTTTTGGTGAGGTATCTGTTCAGACCTTTCGCTCATTTTGTTGGTGGTGGTGGTTTTTTTTTTTTTTTTCCCTCAACCTCTGCCTCCTGGGTCCAAGTGATTCTTCTGCCTCAGCCTCCTAAGTAGCTGGGATTACAGGTGCCCGCCACCACACCCAGCTAATTTTAATATTTTTTAGTAGAGATTAGGTCTCACCTTGTTGGCCAGGCTGGTCTCAAGCTCTTGACCTCAAGTGATCCACCTGCCTCTTCCTCCAAAAGTGCTGGGGTTACAGGCATGAGCCACTGCATCCAGCCATCTTTTGCCTGTTTTAAACTTGGGTTGCTTCTTTATTTTTGAATTTGAAGAGTTCTTAGTATATTTTGGATACAAGTCATTTATCTAATGAGTCTTTTATAAATATTTTTTTCCAGTTGGTGGTTTGTCTTTTCATTCTTTCAACAGTGTCCTTTGAAGGGCAGAAGTTTTAATTTTTATAAAGTCCAGCTTAATTTTTTTCATAGATCCTGCTTTTGGGCCTTGTGTACAAAGCCATAATTGAAGCCAGGGTCACCTACATTTTCTCCTATGTTCTCTTCTAAGAGTTTTATAATTTTGCATTTTATACATCTAGCTCTGTGATCCATCTGAGTTAATTTTTGTGAAGGGTGTAAGATCTGTGTCTCGATTTTATTTTTTTTTTGAGACAGAGTCTCCTTGAAATGTCACCTGGGCTGGTGTGCAGTGGAGCAACCTCAGCTCACTCACTGCAACCTCCACCTCACGGGTTCAAGCGATTCTCCCAATTCAGCCTCCTGAGTAGCCAGGATTACAAGCGCCCACCATCACACCCAGCTAATTTTTGTATTTTTAGTAGAGACGGGGTTTCACCATGTTGGCCAGGCTGGTCTTGAATTCCTGACCTCATGATTTGCCTGCCTTGGCCTCCCAAAGTGCTGGGATTACAGGTGTGAGGCACCACACATGGCCTAGATTTTTTTTTTTTTGGTCGTATGCAATGTCCAGTGTTTCTGGCACCATTTTTTCAAAATATTCTCTTTGTTGCTTTGTCAAGGATCATTTGACTGTATTTGTGGGAGTCTATTTCCGGGCTCCTGTATTCTGTTCCCTTTCTCTGTTTGTTTGTTCTTTTGCTGATACTTTACTGTCTTGATTATTGTAGCTTTATGGCAAGTCTTGAAGTCAGGTAGCAACAGTTCTTCAACTTTGTTGTTCTTCTTCAGGACAGAGTTAGCAATTCAGGATATTTTGCCTCCTCATATAAACTTTAGAATCAGTTCGTCAAAATCCACACAATAACTTGATGACATTTTGATTGAGATTGTGCTGAATCTGTAGAAGAATTTAGGAAGAAATGACAAATTGATAGCACTGAGTCTTTCTACCTGTGCACATGGAATGTCTCATGATTTGTTAGTATCTTTTATAAGATTGTATAGTTTTTCTCATATTAATCTTGTTCATATCTTGTTAGATTTATACCTGTTTCATTTTTTTGGTGCTAATGTAAATGGTATTGTGTCTTTAATTTAAAATTCCACTCGTTCATTGCTGCCATACAAGAAAGCAAATGGCTTTTTTTTTTTTTTAAGACAGAGTTTTGCTATTGTTGCCCAGGCTGGAGTGCAATGGCTCAGTCTCGGCTCATTGCAACCTCTGCCTCCTGGGTTCAAGTGATTCTCCTGCCTCTGCCTCTCCAGTAGCTGGGATTACAGGCGTCCACCAGCATGCCCAGTTAACTTTTTGTATTTTTAGTAGAGATGGGGTTTCACCATGTTGGCCAGGCTGCTCTCGAACGCCTGACCTCAAGTGATTCGCCCGCCTTGACCTCTACTCCACTGCAGTGGTCCCCAGGGCACGTCCCACACCTGCTCATCAGCTACCATGCCCGGCCCCTTTTAATCTTGCATAGAAAATAAAGTATATAAAGAACATTATTCAAATATTTAGTTTATACTTTAATTATAAGATTACACTTCCCTGTGCTTATAACACTAATGATGATATTCATGAAAGTTATATATTTTTTAAAATGTAAGATTGGCACCAAAGGAGAAACCAGTGTACAACTTGGTTTTCAAGCCAGCATTTCTCAATAGTTCACAGCCATCAATGCACTCCTCTTGCACAAACACCCACCCCACCACCAACCCTGCCTCCATTGGCTTTATTAAGGGAATTTATTTTATTTAAGAGAAGATGAAGTGCTTGCCAGATGTATTTGGTGAAGTCCCTGATATTTTTAACATCAGTCGTGGGTTACAATGAGGATTCTTCGGTTATATCCACTTCATGGAGCTCCGGGAATCCCCATTTGTACTAAGATCACATTGGGGTGCCCCAGTTCCTCTGTTTGTCCTAGTTTCAGTCTGTTGGAGCCACCCACTTTTCTCCTTTCACCAGAACAAACAACACTGGAGGAAGGGCTAGCAGGACTCTTCTTCTTCTTAATAAAATGAAGAAAAGAATATTTTAATAGATACAGAAATACATTTGGCAAATCCAACATTCACTGTGATAAAAAACAAAACCCAGCACACTACTAATTAAAAAAATGGAATTCTGCTAAAAGCCATCTGTGAAAACCTACAGCTAACATTAAAATTAATGGTGACCCGGTTCGGCTGTGCTTGCTGTGAAACTCTCAGTCCTAAAAAAAAAAAAAAAAAAATTAATGGTGAAAGACTCAGTGCTTTACTGGCAAGTTTGAGAACAGGACAGCAATTTTTACTTTTAACACTCTATTCAATACTGTATTGCAGATATTAGCCAGTACTAATATTTACTAAAAACTTAGAACCAATTAGCAACTTTATCTGTGTCAAAAGATACAAAATCAGCATGCAAATTGAATTGTATTTTTATACTAGCCATCAGCAATGTAGAAATTAGGAAAACAATTCTATTTATAATAGCATCTTAGAAGGAAATACTGATACATAAATTTAACAAAAGAGGCCGGGCGACTCCTGTAATCCGAGCACTTTGGGAGGCTGAGGCAGGTAGATCACGAGGTCAAGAGATTGAGATCATCCTTGCCAACCTGGAGAAACCCTATCTCTATTAAAAATACAAAAATTAGCTAGGTGTGGTGTCTTGTGCCTGTAGTCTCAGCTGCTCAGGAGGCTAAGGCAGGAGAATCGCTTGAAGTAGGGAGGTGGAGGTTTCAGGGAGCCGAGATTGGGCTACTGGCAGTCCAGCCTGGGCAGCAGAGCGAGACTTCGCCTCAAAAAAAAAAAAAATTTTTAACAAAAGAAATGCAAGGATATTACACCGAAAGTTCTTTCAATGCTAAAAGAAATCATCAAAGAACTATATAAATGAGAAGACACCTAATGTTAAGCCATGACATCGTAAAGAACATAATACTTCACAAATTGATCCATGGATTCAATAAAAACACCTTGAAATTATCAACATTTTTTATAGAAATGGACAAGCTTTCTCAAAATCTGTATGTGTATGTGAAGGAAAAAAGCACATAACAATCTTTATAAAAAGTAACAAGTCTATTATTTAAACTCACCAAAATCAATTTTTTTTTTGTTTTACTGCAAAGTAACAGGAATTAAGCCTGTGGTAGTGGCACAGGGATAGACTCATGTCGACTAATGAAACAGAAAGTTTTATAAATAAGCACATGCATTTATGTAATGCAGTTTTGACAAAGGGGCCAAAAAATTTCTGAGAATAAAAACATCCTTTCAATAAATGATGCCAAGAAAATTTAATACTGACCTGCAAAAGAATGAAGTTGGACTCCTAACTTAAAACACACATTAAAAAAAAGAAAAAACTCCAAAGGACTACACATGCAAATGTAAGGGTTAAAACTAAAGAATTTTTATGAGAAATATTAAATTTTTATAATCTTGGATTAGGCAATGGTATTTTGGATTTATGCCAAAAGACAGTAAAAATAAAGTTTGATGAACTGTACTTCATTAAACTTAAAATGTTTTGCTCTTCAAACACCATAAAAATATAAAAATACGAATTACTGAATGGGAGAAACCACTCCAACGTCTCATTTAATATCAGATTTTTAGTCTCTAAAATTGAGTAAGTAGATTTTTGTGCCTAAAGCCACCCAGCATGTGGTAATGTGTTCTGGCAGTGGTAGCAAACTGATAGTCTGTTAGGACACACATAAGATATCACCTGCACATGGCTGAGATGACAACGTAATTGAAGTACACCAATTTCCACCAGCACTGAAATGCTGAAGCACTGTAGGAAACAGCTTTCCTTGTGGAATATTATGAAGACATGTGAGGGCACAGCTCCCGATCTGGCAGGGCTGTGATGATGTGTTTTGCTGGAATAGCACTGAACCCTCAGCGGTAGGTAGAAATCACCCTATTTGGAGCGACTGTTTGTCAGGATTGGAGGTGTGGAAAAGCAGTACAGCCGACAGCTACGTGGAAGCTTTGGAGGTAAGTAGTTAAAACAACACAAACAGTAGCAATATGCAAAGACACTCATGGCCTAGTGTAAAGTTAAAACAACGTAGAGGTGTTTTCTTTGAAATTTCTAAAAGTATGGGAACAGGAACTTTTCACCTAATCAAGTTGTCACTGGTGATAAATGGCGGCCAAATTCCTTTGGGAGTGGGACGATGGGTTACTGAATAGGGAAAGCTCTAAAACAGAGTCTAAGGGAGTCTTCCAGACTTAGGTCTGCTTCCTGTGCCCACTCTGATTATCTCAGGTTCTTGTCTGTGAAAATTTCTTTTCTTTTCTTTTTTTTTTTTTTAAACAGAGTCTTGCTCTGTCACCCAGGGTGGAGTGCAGTGACGCTATCTTGGCTTACTGCAACCTTCACCTCCCAGGTTCAAGCGATTCCCCTACCTCAGGCTCCGAAGTAGCTGGGATTACAGGAGCCTGCCACCACACCCAGCTAATTTTTTTAATTTTTGTAGAGATGGAGTTTCACCATGTTGTCCAGCCTGGTCTCGAACTGACCTTAGGTGATCCACTTGCCTTGGCCTCCCAAAGTGCTGCGATTATAGACATGAGCCACAGCACCCAGCTGAAAATTTCTTTATGCCCACATTCACACCAGCCCAGTGCTGGCCATCTTTGGGGGCATAATGCTCTTTTGCCTTTGTCCAAGGAGATGAAGAAGTTGAACCCATCAAACAGCTCTTTACTCATCTCCTGCCTAGAGCTCTGCAAAGAGAGTGCCCAACACCTGGGCCAAGGGCATCAATGGCCTGCCTGGCTGTCTTCACAGAGACACCTCCAGCCGAGCTCCTGGGATGGATCCTTTCTGCGTCTGCCTGGGTGCTGAGCCGGCCTTCCTCACCACTTAGCCGTAGTCTCGAACCTGTGGGGAAGGAGATTTTCTCCCTGCCCTGAGACTTAGGTGACAGGCCTGCAGAACTTGGTTCTGTCTGTAGTCCCTGAATCAGGCAAAACCCACCTTCTTTACTTCTCAGGATGCCCTGGCATCTTAGCTATACCTCTCCCAGGACCCGCAGATCCCAGGGCAACAGGGGCTATGAGGAAGTCACTGGGGGCTCCGAGGTGGAGGATGCCAAGCAGTGGAGAGGGATCCCAAGCTCTAGCTGGAGCAGAGACAAAGGTCCCGCCCAACGCTGGAAGCCACACCCTCCTCTCCAACTGCCAGGACTGTTTTTTATTTAAGGAGACCGCAGCCCTGAGCTGGCTCCTGCTCACTGCACAGCTGTACTGTGTGTGTCCCAGGAAGTCCCTGTCCTGCTCTGTAGTGTGGCAGTCATGGCAGTGCCTGTCTTAGGCACTCTGGTGAGAACAGGAGAGCTGCTGTGTCCATCTTTTACCCTTCCTTACCACCGTCACCACCACTATCGCCACCACAACCACCATCACTAGCACCACCATCATCATAATCATCTGGATTATTCTTCCTCATGGAATTAAGTGATAGAAGACCTAGATTTTATTTCTAGTTCTGTTGATTTATAGCTAGGGATGACCTTAGGTGGATTATCAAACCTCTCCACACCTGCTTCCATGGTTCTAAAATGGGAAAACCGATTCCTTCCCTCTGACTCTGAATGTGCTTTGTCTATCGTGGAGTCTTAAATACAGGCAGTGAATTATTACAATGCTCTCTGCTATCTCAACAGACATCACCCACCGCGTTGTAAAATAATCGGCAATTTTGGGTATGGAGATTTACCAATCCTGGAAGAAAATAATTAAGGCTTATGCTTTGGTATAAGTCTTTTTGCACAGAATCATTCAGGAAGTATGTTTACTAAACCATGCTGATAAACTGATAGAATGTAAATTCTTAATTTAGTCTCTGAGGACCTGAGGAATTGTAATTTTTGTTAGGTCAGAGACCTGCAGCTTTCACTGGGAATCCTTGAATCATTGTCTTTCTGCTTCATGTCCCCCACCATTTCTCCCAGCATTGTCCTCTGCAGAGTGCAAGGTCACAATCTCCTGACCTCGTGACCCACCCACCTCGGCCTCTCAAAGTGCTGGGATTACAGGTGTGAGCCTGGCCCCTAGCGGGGACTCAGGACACCTAAGGGAAGCACAGACTTCCCCTCCGCTGGTGTCTTCAAGGTGTTGGATATCTTTTCCTCCTTAGTGTTATAAAATACTGAACTGCATTGACAAGAGAGAAATCCACATTTGTTTTATCATAATTTACATAATATACTGAAGGGAAATTTTTAAGCTAAAATTTCAAGATTGCACTGAGATCTTCTCTGGGTAAAATGTCACAGGTAAACAGGAGGCCTCTTTGAATGTTTTGATCACCTGAGGTCAGGAGTTCAAGACCAGCCTGGCCATCAATGGAGAAACCCCATATTTAAAAAAAAAAAAAAGAAAAGAAAAAAGTAAAAATTAACTAGTACCAAGCCGGGCACAGTGGCTCATGCCTGCAATCCCAGCACTTTGGGAGGCTGAGGCAGGTGGATCACCTGAGGTTGGGAGTTCAAGACCAGCCTGAACAACATGGAGAAACCCTTAGC
>CAUYLG010074925.1:0-16576 GCA_963573385.1 Cacajao melanocephalus
GATATTGATTCTTCCTAACTGTAAGCATGGAATGTTTCTCCATCTGTTTGTGTCCTCTCTTATTTCCTTGAGCAGTGGTTTGTAGTTCTCCTTGAAGAGGTCCTTTACGTCCTTTGTTAATTGTATTCCTAGGTATTTTCTTCTCTTTGTAGCAATTGTGAATGAGAGTGTTTGTTTTTTGTTTTTGTTTTGGAAGTGTCACCCTGCTAGGGCCAGCCTTAAGGAAAGCACAAATTCATTCTCAAATTTGACCTCCTTTACCTCCCTGTGAGATGTGCACTACTATAATAGCCATCTCTCAGCTCAAGAATTTGAAGCTTTATGAGATTTTCATGATGTACCCAAGGTCACACAGCTCTCTAAATGTTAAGAGCAGTATTTGAAACCAGGCTGAAAAGACTCCATCACCCTTGCACAGAGGAATGTACAGGTGCCATAAGTTGACCTACTTCACAATCTGCCCATTCACTCACCCTGGGTGAGCACACAGGGATTTGGGAATTCCTGAGCTGATAGAAAGTTTTGCCAATCAGTTAGATTTTTTTTTTAATGGCCTTTTAAAAACCTATAAAGGCCAGGTGTGGTGGCTCATGCCTGTAATCTCAGCACTTTGGGAGGTCAAGGTGGGTGGATCACCTGAGGTCAGGAGTTCGAGACCAGCCTGACCAACATGGAGAAACCCCATCTCTACTAACTATACAAAAAATTAGCTGGGTGTGGAGGCACGTGCCTGTAATTCCAGTTACTCAGGAGGCTGAGGTAGGAGAATCACTTGAACCCAGGAGGTAGAGGTTATGGTGAGCCTAAATCATGCCATTGCACTCCAGCCTGGGCAACAAGAGCGAAATTCCATTTCAAAACAAACAAAAAAAAAAGCTACAAAGTCCCATACAATAATTGTTCCAAAGATGTAAGGATAGAACCTCCAAAACTATAATCATCAGCTAAGCTGGATAAGTCATTCAGAAAATACAAATTAATTCAACTGAAAGTCTAAAACAGCTGTACAATACCCTGTTGGTCTTCCTATAATGTATCTCATTTCTGAAGGCAATTAAGTTAATATGCACTTTTTAAAAGTTTAAATGCAATTATCAAATGGTTGTTTATATCCATACAGGCCAGAAAATGATGACATGGGAGGAAATTTTCCATTGGGTAATAATATCAGCCTAATGTGCTAGTACGGAGGCCTGGGAGGAATTAATTGCTCTGTAGCATGTAAGAGCTTTACAGATGTTATTTCTTGTCTCCTCACCACACCCCTGAAGGATTGATGCTATATTAGTCACATCTTACAGATGACTCGATGGAGCTTGGAAATGTTAAGTGATTTGTTCAGTCATGCAGCTTCTGGTTTTAATCAGACCATAGGTCCTTGTGTGTTGGGGACAGTCCCAGTTTCTATTGTTATCTCATAATCATTATTAAGAGCACCACTTTTCATCTTGTAAATGGTTGCCTTGTAGGTGACAAATTGTAAGGTCATCCTAGTTGTCAGGGACATCTCTGGCATGAACACAGGCTGCACCAACTCTACAGCCCATGCTTATGGATCTCTGTGCTCCACAGCCCTGCAGAGGAATTTCCATCAAACAGGGCCTGACCATGGGGACCCTTACTCAGTAGCTCTAGGAATCACTGTAATAAACACCCGCCATGTGCTCCTGCTGCTGCTGACTGGAGGACCATGTTTGAAGACACTCTCCTATACCGTGTTGCCTTGAATATCAGTTCACTAGGGCAGCCATAACAACGCATCACAGACTGTAGGGCTTAAACACCAGAGATTTATTTTCTCAAAGCTCTGGAGGTGGGAAGGTCCAGATCAAGGTGTTGGCAGGGCTGGCTTCTTCTGAGGCCTCTGACCTTGGCTTTCAGATGGCCATCTTCCTCCTGTGTCCTCATGTGGTCTCTTCCCTCTGTGATGTCTGTGCCCACATTTCCTTTTCTTATAAGGACACCAGTCAGATTGGACTAGGGCCTCATTTTAACTTAGTTACCCACCTTAAGGCCTATCTCCAAATATAATCACATTCTGAGGTACCAGGAATTAGGGCTTCAACATACGAATTTGGGGAAGATACAGTTTTTAGCCCACAACATTTAAATAGGTGGAGGAAGTTGTAATGGAGGGAAATTGTAAAATCCTCTTTTCTGAGGATCTTTAAAAGTAAGCAAAGTCTCATCTGTGAGGAGTGATGTAGGTGTGAACTAGGAAATGAAACCTAATAAATTCCATCAATGCTGCTTGTTTAGAACTGACCAAAGATAATGAAAGAACAGAACTAATGACAAAAAAAAACTTGATTATCTCAATCGATGCAGAAAAGTCTTTCAATAAAATTCAGTACCCCTTCATGTTAAATACTCTCAAACCAGGTATTGAAGGAGCATACTTCAAAATAATAAGACCCATCTGTGACAAACCCACAGCCAACATCATAGCAAATGGGCAAAAGCTGGAAGCATTCCTCTTGAAAACTGGCACAAGACAAAGATGCCCTCTCTTACCACTCCTATTAAACATAGGATTGGAAGTCCTAGCCAGAGCAATAAGGAAAGAGAAAGAAATAAAGGCATCCAAATAGGAAGAGAGGAAGTCAAACTATCCCTATTTACCGGCAACATGATCCTATATCCAGAAAACCCTATATTCTCAGCCCAAAGTCTCATTGAGCTGATAAACAACTTCAGAAAGTCTCAGGATACAAAATGAACACACAAATATCATTGGCATTCCTATACACTAACAACAGTTAAGCCAAGAGCCAAATCAGAAACGCAATCCCGTTCACAATTGCCACAAAAAGGATAAAATACCTGGGAATACAGCTAACAAAGGAGGTGAAAGATCTCAACAAGGAGAACTACAAAACACTGCTGAAAGAAATCAGAGATGACACAAACAAATGGAAAAACATTCCATGCTTATGGATAGAAAGAATCAATATCATGAAAATGGTCATACTGCCCAAAGCAATTTATCAATTCTATGCTATTCCTATCAAACTACCAGTGACATTTTTCGCAGAACGAGAAAAAACTATTGTAAAATTCATATGGAACCAAAAAAGAGCCGGAATAGCCAAGGTAACCCTAAGCAAAAAGAACAAAGCTGGAGGCACCATGCTACCTAACTTTAAACTACTACAGGGCTACAGTAACCAAAACGGGATGGTACCGATACAAAAACAGACACATAGACCAATGGAACAGAATAGAGAGCCCAGAAATAAGGCTGTGCATCTACAACTATCTGTTCTTTGACAAAGTTTTAAAGTTTTAATGGCTCTTTGAAAATTAGCAAGGAATGCATGTTCATTATAAAAACATAAGCAAAAATAAAAATGTATATACTGTACAAATCAATCTTTTTTCTTTTGAAAAAGCGTCTTGCTCTGTCATCCAGGCTGGAGTCCTGTGCTGTGATCATGGCTCACTGTAGCCCCCCACCTCCTGGGCTCAAGCGATCCTCCTACTTTAGCCCCCTGAGTAGCTGTGACTACAGGCATGAATTACATCTGGCTAATTGATTTTTATTTTTATTCTTGCAGAGACAGGGGTCTCACTATGCTGCCCCTTATCTCAAACCTCTGGGTTTAAGCGACTCTTCCGTTTTGGCCTCCAAAAGTGCTAGAATTATAGGGGTGAGACACCATATCCAGCCACAAGTCAATCTTAAAAGATTATACGCCACGTAATTATTTTTAGTATTCTATTAAATTTAATATTTTATTTAAAATTCTATTTAAAATTAAATTAATATTCTCCATGTGTGGTTATACTTAATAGTCCATATCAACTTCCATAGAATAACTAGTTTATTTTTTTAACCAGGTATATATACAACATCATACTCTGCTCCAAGTTTTGTGTCTTTGAGTGTACCTGTCATGTCTAAGGCTATGTCAGGTTGTTCTTTTCACATTTCTGCTGGTGTCAAGGCATTCTATTTGTGTGGATATACAATCAGCCCCACAACCCATATCTGACGATTTTGAGTCTAAAGAATCAACATTGGAAAATATTTGGGAAAAAAACGAAAACAAAAAATAACGATGCAACAATAAAAATCATACAAATTTTAAAATACAGTATAACAACTATTTACATAGCATTTACATTGAATTATGTATTATGAGTAATCTAGAGATGATTTAAAGTATGGAACACTATGTAGTAGGTTATATGAAAATACTGTACCATTTTATATAAAGGACCTGTGCATACTCAGATTTTGTTTTCTGTTGGGGGGTCCTGAAACCAATTCCCTCCATGGATACCAAGGGACAGATGACTCTACTACAATTTAAATGATCCTATACTGGTTGGCTTTAATATTGTTTATAGTTTCTAACCAATAAAATCACTATTATAAATACTATGATATAAAAGCATTTACACATATAAATTTGCTCATTTGGCTGAATACTTTTGTATTGGTTCATTTTCACAATGCTATAAAGAGTACCACCTAACACTAGGAAGAGATGTAATTGACTCACAGTTCCACAGGCTTAACAGGAAGCATGGGCAGGAGGCCTCAGGAAAGTTACAATCACAGCAGAAGGCGAGGAAGAAGCAAACTCGTCTCACGCAGCGGCGGGCAAGACAGAGCCGGGCAAACTGCCATTTATAAAACCATCAGATCTCGCGAGAATTCACTCACTATCACGAGAACAGCATGCAGGAAACCGCCCCTGTGATTCAACCACCTTCCAACAGGTCCCTTCTTCAACACCTGGGGATTATCATTGGGATTACAATTCAAGAGGAGATTTGGGTGGAGACACAAAGCCAAACCATATGAACTTCCATAGGATAAACTCCCAATTGCTAAATCCAAGAATTACTACGCCATTACTAAGGCGCAGGGTAAATGCCCCTGACAGTCATAATTTAAGCATACAATTGGAATAAACCTGTGTGGCAGATGCACTGGAATGTGTGTTTCAAGCTAGGGAATCCAGGAGTGGCCAATCCAAAGATTCATTCCTTGTTTATGAGAAACACCTGAGCCTCATCCCATCCCATGGAACATGGGCCGTAAGGAAGGATTGAAGCCCTGAGTTTTGGGTTACTTGAAAGTTGCCAGGCGGAGGTTGTTACGGGGAAGATGTCATGTGAAAATGCCATAAACTACACACAGTTTGCAGGTGGTTGTGTTTTTCCTGCCCAGCCTGCCACAACTGGACTGGATATAAGATGGATATCTTGTCCAACCCACTGCCACTTGACTCTCTCCCCTGTATGCAAGCCTCTAATAAAACCCTATGTCTTATTTGCTGGGTTTCTGGCCTCTTGAACCTGGTGCCTTCCCTATTGAGGTTAACAAAGGTTAATTTTGGTCTGATTTCCAAAATTGCTCTCCCAAAAGGCTGTAGCTCTCTTCTCCTACAGGTAGTATATAAGACTCTGTTTATCCATACCTTCCCCAAGGTTAGATGTTATTCTTGTAATCTTTGCCAATCTGATAAAAAAAATTTTTTTGATTTTTTTGTAAGCCTTTGATTACTAATTAAGGATGGATATGTTGGCTCCTTTTTGAGCACTTGGCTATCTCAGTGCACAGGAAACTTCTTTTCTTTTTTACTCAAACACAGGATTTGAGGTCCCTGAGCACCTGGTATAACAGAAAACAGGTTGGGCACCATGGGTCTTGCCTGTAATCCCAGCACTTTGGTGGTTGAAGCGGAAGGATCACCTGAGGTCAGGAGTTTGAGATAAGCCTGGCCAACATGGCAAAACCCCATCTCTACTAAAAATACAAAACTTAGCCTGGCGTGGTGGCACATGCCTGTAATTTTTAGCTACTAGGGAGGCTGAGGCATAAGAATTGCTTGAACCCTTGGAGGCAGAGGTTGCAGTGAGCCGAGATCACACCACTGCACTCCAGCCTGGGTGACAAAGCGAGGCTCCATCTAAAAATAAATTAATAACAGACAATGACTCCCTCTCATTCTCCCCAGTTGATTACAGGACCCAGCAATGTCTGGTAGAGTAAATTCTCCTCCCAGCCTGCCTAAGTGACAGCCCATTACTCAAGCTGAGCAGGCAGCATACCTCTCAATAGTGCTGCCCAATCCCAGCTGCTCTTTGAACTAGCAGCTTGTCTGTAATGGGTGATTTTCAACCTTGGCTGCATATCAGAATCACCTGCACTGAACATTTTTATTCTTCAAATGTTTAAGAGTACGTAATATATTACTCACATATTTTCAAAACACAGAGGGAGATTCAGTTAAAAGTTTCCCTATTATCTGTGGTCCCCATCTGCTCCATTCCCCTCCCTATAAGCACCTGATGTTACTAATTTCTCATGGATCCTTCCAAAAATGTAAACAGATATCTTTAAAATGCTCTTTTTGGGGACCCACTCCAGAATTTCTGAATCAGAATTTCCGGGATGAAGAATCTGGAAACTTGAATTTTTTTAAAAAGCCCACAGTGTGGTTGAATTAGTCAGGGTTTAGAGCAACTTCTTGAGTATGCCATTCATTTATGCATTCAACCCATATTTATTGAGCATATGCTTTTATGTGCCAGACACTGTGCTGGATGCCAGGATGAACCAAAGTTGCTAGTCTCATGCAGCTTTAATTACAGCATGGGGAGAAAGCAGTAAACAAACTGTGATTATTGGAAATTGAGAAGTTCTATGATGAAAACTAAAGCAGGATAATGGAAAGTCTTCCAATTGCTTTGATCACAACTTGAGTCTCCTTCCTTCCCCTTTAACCTTTCTTAGCCTCTCCACTGGAGAGCAGGTGAGAGATAGAAAGCAAAAAGGCAATATTTTCAGAAAACTAGATTATTCCCAGAGCTCAAATCCAGGATGGGTTTGAAGCTGGTGCCCAAAGTTCTTCCCATGTGGTGTTTCTCTTTATTAGTGCTGATTGTTGAGTTCTTCATAATAGCTTAGAAATAACGTTAAGAAATGGCAATTTGGTCATTACTCAGAAATAGAATGTCGAATTTCTTCTTTCTCTTCCACAATTCAGTAAAGCCTATGCTAAAGCATTGCAGGGGCTCCTGGAAGCCCACCTGGCAACTGAGAACTTTCAGAGAGCAGAGGGTATCTCTTTCAGAGTCACGATAACACCTAGTGTCTCCCAGAGGGAAAAGCAGCTGGAGGTCCACTTGCCACCGACACTTATAAGATTCAATTCTACAAAATACTGTTTCAACATGTGCCAGGCACTGTGTAGTAGGTACCATTATTACCCCATTTAAAAATGAGGAGGAGGCCAGGTGCAGTGGCTCTTAACAAAATCCTAACATTTTGGGAGGCCGAGGTGAGTGGATCACTTGAGGTCAGCAGTTCGAGACCAGCCTGGGCAACATGGTGAAAGCCTCATCTCTACTAAAAATACAAAACTTAGCTGGGAGTGGTGGCAGGCACCTGTAATCCCAGCTACTTGGGAGGCTGAGGCAGGAGAATCACTTGAACCTGGGAGGCGGAGGTTGCAGTGAGCCAAGATTGCACCACTGCACTCCAGCCTGGGTGATAGAGCTAGACTCTGTTTCAAAAACGAAAAAAAAATTAGGAGGAAACTCAGGCTCGTGAGGGGTTAAGTAGCTTAGCCAAATCATCCTGCATTCAGACCGAGGTTTGCTGACATCACTTTGGTATGCCCCTCCTACCCCTCAAAGTTTTGCCTGGAAACTTAAATGAGACAATCTCTCCATTATGTTCTCCAGAATGGAAGCTGCCTTGTTGTTTTTAACTGGCTAGACTCAGCTAAATCTGACAGCTACAGACTCACATCCACCATTTTTTTGGAACCAAACTGATGAGAAGAAAGGAAGCAGAGGAGCATAAAACCATGTGACGAAGCCTGGAATTAGCCTGTCTGTTGCAAGCTGGGTCCAGAATGCCCCATCTGGCACCCGTGGGCCACACTCTGAGAAGTTCCTGAATCAGCCTCCATTGTTAGTGCTCGAAAACTTGCTCATTTTCTCCTCCATTTGACCATGAGTCACTGGAAGACTTAGTCCTGTTACTATAGCATCAGGCACATAGGAGGTGCTGAATGTGGAATGAATGAGGACATGACAGAATGAGCTGCCTCCCGTTCCCAGCCTTCTCTTTCAGGCTGGACTCAATCCGTGTGTCTTCAGCTGCTATTCATTTTGCATTTATCCTTGTCAGATGCTGTCCTGGACACTTTGGGTGTATTTTCACACTTAATTCTCACACCAGTCACTGGGATAGGAGGTATTAGCCCACTTTACAGACAAGGAAAGTGAGGCCCACAGTGCTTATGTGACGTCTGCACTGTTTAGAAGAAGCTGGGGTAGTTCCAGCCACTCCAGTTCTGCTCCCTCCTCTTCCTTCCCCATCCACCCTCCCTAAGGCCTCAGCAGACCTACAACCCAAATCCAATCCCTCCTCTTTGGCTCTGTCCCACTGTTCCAGTTGCTGGTTTCTTCAAAGGGTTGTTTTTGTTTTGGTTTGTTTTAGAGGTAAGATCTTGCTATATGGCTCAGGCTGAACTCAAGCTCAAGCCAATTCTCCCACCTCTTCCTCCCTAGTAACTGGAACTACAGGCATGAGCCACATACCTGGCTGGGGTAGTTTCTCTCAGGATCTTAATTCCTAATATCCAATAGATTAAAAACTGGCAGTGTCCCCAGGGCTGCTATTGGGCAATAAGCTTGTGCACTAACTCTGTTTTGCATACTTTAATATGCAGACAAATCACATGGGGATAATGTTGAAATACAGGTTCTGATGCGTTGGCCTGGAGAAGGATCCCAGAGTCTGCATTTCCAGTACACTCCCAGGTGAGGAGAAGCTGCTTGACTGTGGACCATATTTGAGTAGTGACAAGGCACTAATTCTCATTAGGCCCTGGCTCTGAAACAAATTTGTTCTGTTCCTCATTGTTATAAATTAAATTGTGTCCCTCCAAAAAGGTTATGTCAAAGTCCTAACCTCCAGGACTCAAAACGTGACCTTATTTGGAAATAAAGTATTTGCAATGTAATTGGCTAAGTTGAAACAAGGTCATCCTGGAGTAGCATGGGCCCCTGATTAATTAATAAGACTGGTGTCCTTAAAAGAAGACCTCCACTATTTTATTGAAGATTTTTGCATCTATGTCAGTAACCTTATGTCTTTTTCAGAGGACTAACCTCAGGATCCCACAACTCTTTGCCTCAGCATACAAGGAACGGCCTTGGAAATTACTTCCCAGCAGTGACAACTGTTGTCATCAGTGACTCCATTTCAGATGTATAAACACTCCAACTTACTGCCCATGGTCATGACAGCTATCAGGTATGGCTATACTATCTCTTGATCTTCCTTGCTGAAATGAGTCAGAGTTCTTCATCATAGGTCTTTGACTAGTACCTCACCCTTGCTTGGCTTCTTTTATTTCTTGCCTCATTTTCCACTCCTTTACCAGTCTTCTGGAGAATGCTTCTTCATTAATCACTTCTACACAAACCCTTAACTCAGAATTTGCTACTGGAGAACTCAAAGACAGTTAGCACCAGAAAGTGATGCTGAAAGCTGATTCTCAGTATAGGATTCAGTGTTTGGGTGACTTACTGGCTAGATGGCAACAGGAACATCATTGCTGATGGTAAGTAAAGTGACAAAACCCCAGGACCATTGCTTAAACTTTCATGCCTGGTGAACTGTGATGGAACACAAGAGGAAAAAGATGTCCTAGATTGCTTAATATCTAGTATTTGAGATATACAGTGATTATAGTAACCCAACACCCTACCAGGGAAATCCACAGCCAATTCCAATAAATTTTGCTTGGTTTATCCCTAGAAACTTGGAAAAAACAATGACTCATATTAATTGAGGTTAAAATGCGTGGGCAGAGTATTGAGAAAGCAATTAGCAGGCTCAGAGAGGTGAACAAGATAGTTACGTAAGACCTAAGAATCCACCAAATGAGCAGGTCATAGACCCTGTATAGTCCTGGAAGACACTCCTTTCACTAATTGTTAAGGAATGCACTAGTGAGGAGGACACTAGCATCATCAAGAAGCTCATATGTTACTGTTTCTAGTAGGCTGGGATTTATAGTAGGAGATGCTGTAATGGAACTGACTTTCTTGTATCAGCGGGAAAGGATTTGAAATAGCAGAGGCCAGATGGCAGCATTTAACCACCAGGATAAGGTAGACAGAGTTATTTGCAGGCATCAAAATTGCAATTATCTATGGTGATATCTAATAAACCATGGTGTTTCTAAAACAAGGCACATAGGCAGACAACAAGGGCATTGCCTGATATTGATAACTACATTTTTTTAAATGAAAAGCAGATGAACAGAAGACTGATGTCTGCTGTACTAATAGATAAATCACTTTCCATTCCCTAATTTCCAAGCTTGAGCCAGGTCTCAGGTGTAGTGATCATTGTTTTAAAAAAAAAGCCAAATCTACTTGAGAAAGGATCCTGTAGTGCCACAGAGGATATACAGTATTAACTCTGCTGCTCTTCCTCAAGTAAATCTATTGACATTTACCCAAATAACAGTACTGAGAAACAGGGGGAAAAACTCACATTTTTCCTATATTTTTAGTTTAAAAGTTCAAGCTAACATTGATACCAGAAGTTACCAAAACATCACCATGGTACCCTTAAAACAGTGGAGGCCTAAGGAGACCAGATACTAAATGGAGTCCTGCCTTGAGTCTATTTCACAGTGTGTCCATAGCCCTACAGATCTAGCCAATCATACTTCCATGTTATTTGTATAAACAGGATAAGTATATATAGCAGCTGACAGAACCCTTACATTGATACTTTGACCTATGACATTCATAGCAGAATAACTCAAGTGCAAGATCTTGAAACTGTGTTGAATAATAAATCAGAAATGCCACCGCAGTCCAGGTGGAATGGTAGAAATTAGCAATTCACTCAAAGACTTAGCGTATGCAGAGGCAGTAATCTTCATTATATCCTCTGGATTGTATTGTTAGACAACAGACTTCTGCATGTACTTCTACCCATCCAATTGAATAAAAGCTTCTGATCCTTCTTATTGATGACTGCTCAAAAAATTCATTTGTCCCAGAGAAAACACCATAACTGGTATAACTAATACAATTAGAACTACAATTTAGTTGTAGTCATCTGTCACAATTAATTATATTACTCAGGGACCAGACTAGTAAGGATCTATATGAACACCTGTGTAGTGTCAGAAAGTTTAGCTAATTGGTCAGAGACCTGGAAGCAGCAAGACTGGAAAATTAGTGAAAAAATATTAGGGAAGTGCTATGGTTTGGACAGGGTTTCTTTGTACCCACCAACTACTGTGTTAAAATTTGATCCTAGCCAGGTGCGGTGGCTCATACCTGTAATCCCAGCACTTTGGGAGGCCAAGGCAGGTGGATCACGAGGTCAGACGTTCAAGACCAGCCTGGCCAACATGGTGAATCCCCATCTCTACTAAAAGCACAAAAATCAGCTAGACATGGTGGTGTACACCTGTAATCCTAGCTATTCAGGAGTCTGAGGCAGGAGAATTACTTGAACCCGGGAGGCGGAGGTTGCAGTGAGTCGAGATCATGCCACTGCACTCCAGCCTGGACAACAAGAGTAAAGCTCAGTCTCGAAAAAAAAAAAAAAAAAAGCTTGATCCCTAGTGCAAGGTGTTTGGATCATGGGAGTGGCTCTGTCGTAAATGATCTGGTGTTGTCCTCACAGTAATAAGCGAATTCTTACTCTATTCATTTTCATGAGAACTAATTGTTTTTTAAAAAAATCCTGAAA
Source organism: Cacajao melanocephalus (assembly GCA_963573385.1). Lineage (NCBI taxonomy): Eukaryota > Metazoa > Chordata > Mammalia > Primates > Pitheciidae > Cacajao > Cacajao melanocephalus. The sequence goes on from CAUYLG010074925.1 coordinate 11,756, forward strand.
CATCCCTCTCCACTCTCTTGGTCCCTTTCTTGCCACGTGACACAATGGCACCAATTCCCATTTGCCTTGCACCAGAAGTGGAAGAAGCCTGAGGTCCTTACCAAATGCAGATGCCCATGCCATGCTTCTTGTACAGCCTCCAGAACCAAATAAATGAGCCAAATAAATCTCTTTTATTTATAAATTACCCAACCTCAGGTATTTCTTTGAGGTGACACAGAAACAGACTAAGACAGACAAATTAAGGAAGTTAGGGAAGAAGCATGTAGATGTGTCAGAATGGACACAAAGTCTGTGAACATTTGCACTCCATGTTAATGTCTGATAGATGGCATCCCTGCAGACATGTGATGGACAACCTGTGGATAGGATGTCTTATTCTGCAGATGTGAGGCAGGCTCTGTCCTTGACCACCCCAGTACTAGCACAGCAGACCCACTTGCCATTGCAGCAGAGATGGAGGCTATTCATGCACCCAACAGCATGAGCTCTCTCTCAACAAGGCTGGTATATCTACTGATACTGTTGAATATCCAACCAGTCGGCAGCAGAGACAGAAGCTGAGCTTTCAATATTGTATCATCTCTCACAAAGACCTATCAGCCACTTGGTGCCAACTTTTTCATATCATACTCCTTCCACTCTGAGAAAGGCAGCAATTCATTGTGAAAGGAACATATTCTATGTGTGAGTTTGCCTGCCCAGCGCATGTGGAGTACAATTGATGGTATGAATGGCTCTGAGTGGTATACTGAGTAGTCTGAAGAGGATACTGTCTGTACTCTACTCATATCTGTTTTCATCACCTTACCATGTTCATGCTTACAGGCTTCCAGGTGTGCTTTTATTCCCAATATCAAGCACCTGTGCCTTTTTAGGCTTCTGAAACCCATTCTGCCCACCTAAATGAGAGAGCTGGATGTGCCTTGGAATTCACATTCTTCCAGGAACAGGTCTATTGCTCCAAGGTCAGAACAATTTCAAGGTGTGACCCCCTATTGGAAGCTCTCTGGAGTTTCCAGAGCTCCCCTGTGGAATTTGTCCAAAGTTATCCTCTGTGGGACTTTGATTGATGCTATCTACTTGCTGGTCCTTCTGCTTCACATCCAACCTTCCCTCTCTTCCCTCTCCCTTATGAGTATTTCCAGGAATACTCCTTAATTAACCACTTCATATTAATCTTTTTCTTGACTGTCTCATTCTAGCTGTGGCTCAATTCCAGCATAGGCCTGGAACATGGTAAACACTCAGTAAATGTTTGTTGAAATATATGCCTGGTCATTTAGACATAGTGACTGTGCTCAACAGAACCATGCATCCACTTGCAATGAGTGGTTTCACAAAAGGTGTGATTTCTGGGCACCAGGGTTATCTGCCAAAAAATAATAAACTACTATGTCACCATCAATCACAAACATTTGCCTCTGGTAGTTTTTCACAGCTCAAATAAGATTTTGGTCTTTGTGATACTCTATTAAATAAATTATGAGGAAGTTGTTGAGCTAGGAACTGCAGCTAGATAGGGCCAAGATGAATGTACATATAATAGAGTATATGCTTGAAAAAAGCATCTAGAGAGACAATTCCCCGAACGTGAAGGTAGATCAAAGGCAATTCTCACTTTCTTTAAAGTTTATCTCAAAATCCAACTTTATTTGCAAATTATTATAGCTTTAACTAGAAACCTCTTGTAGTTTAAAAGATCTTGCAAAAGATTTGTAAAAAGAATCTGAACTTCTAAACCACACTGGAACTAGAAGAAAATGTTAGCTTGTACTATCTCGAACATTGACTCTTGAAACAAGCCTGGCTCTTGCAATTAACAGGTGGCTCTTTAGAACTGTTCATATCCTCTCAAGATACCCTGAACTCCGCAGGACAGACTGTAATCATTTACGGCAATTTCAGTTACTGAGTATTTTACACATGGTTCTAGGGTCACATAACTCTAAGTGTTACAGCTTTAGATTCCCATGTATTGGCTAGAGAAGCTCAAGACTCCTCTCTATGCAAATGATAGAGACAGGAGGCAGGGAAATTCTGGGCAGAGGAGGGTGGGTCCCCAGCAAGGGCCCCACCCTCAAGCCTGGAACCACAACCCAAAGTGAAAACTTTCATTCCTGTCTGCCCACTCAAATGTTGTCTTTTTCAAAACTACCCATGGCCCACCCACCCCTTCATCCATAAAAACCCCGGGTTCAGCCAGCAGAGAGAAGAGAAGCAGCTGTATGTGCTGGAGAGAAGTGTCTTGACTTCAGAGAGATGGCTTGACAATATAGCTTCAAAGAGGAGTACAACCAGGCACAGCCAGACGTCAGGAGAAAATTACCATCCTACTCCAAACCCTTTTCAACTCCCACTCCTTTTATTTTATCACCAATAAAATTCCCCACATTTACCATCTTCAGTTTGTTCATGTGGCCTCATTCCTCCTGAACGCTGGAGAAGAATTCAGTGCCATGACTGTGGGTGCAAAAGGCTACCACACTGACCCTCACCTGAGCTGTTAACACTTAAGCCATCTGCAGACAGCAAAGCTAAAAGAGCACTGTAACACTCCTTCTGGGGCTTCAGGGATCAAGGGCATCCCCTGATGCTGCCATGGGGCCCACATAGAGTTCTGCTCCTGCCAGAACCCAAAAGTGCTAGCCCCAGCTCCCACACCCACTCACCTGCAAGATCCCTGTCCCATGAGGAGGTGAGCTCAGCAGGTCCAAGTGAGTGGAATTCACCCCTGCCAGTACCAAAGCAGCCAGTTAGTTCTAGCACCTTAGCACTCCAGTTACCACCCACGAAGGGGTCAGGGAAATATTCTGCTTCACAAAGAGCTCACCTTCAAGGAAAAAAGAGCACTAACGTGTATTGTCCAAGTTAAAGAACAGCAAATCTTGTCAGTTCTACCTTCAAACGGAAATCCAGAATTTGACCTCTAATTGCTTCCTTCACCAACACAATTCAGATGATAAGTTACCATCGTTTCTCTCCTGGATTTTGGTAATACATTCTATCTCCATGTTTCTGCCCTTGATACATATAGTTTAATCTCAACACAGTACCCAGTATCTCCTTGTAAAATGTGTCTGATAATGTAATTTCCTTAGCTGAAAATCACCCAGTTGATTATCAGCTCCTGGAGTAAAATCCAAAGTACAAACAATGGTTTCAAAGTGCTACACCACCTGCTTCCCATCCCCTTTCTCTCAGTCTTCAATGTCTTTCTCTCCCACACTCTCCTCTTCGCTCACTTTCCCTAAGCCACACTGCCCTCCTGAATGTTCCTTAAATACAGCAAGAGCTACCTGCCTCTGAGCCACTGAACTTGCTGTTCCTCTCTGGGCATGCTCTACACACTCCCTCCTGTAGCTGCAGAGTTCAATTCAATTTCTGACTTCCATCATGTTTTTCCTGCCCTCCCTAGACAAAAGAACAACACCCTGCCCTTAGTCAGCACCCCCACGTTTTTCACCCAGCCCTCTCTTTCCCTCACCTCATTTTCTTTTTCTCTATAACCTTTATGACTATCTGCCATTAGATATTTACTTTATTCGTTTACCACTTGTCCCAGTAGCCTATAAGAAGTTCCTTTAGGGCAGACACTTGATAAGTTTTGTTTACTTCTGTATCTTTAAGTCCTTGATGCCAGATACACTGTAGCCATTCAATAATTATTTGTTGGATGAATTTTTTAAATCTCTAGAAAAATATCGTTGCTTTCATTTCAACATTATTTAAACATACCCTCCACTTCCAAATTATTCCCACTGCTTTATAACTGATCCCAGTGGCAGCAACTCATCCTAGGTCTCTCTTCATCCTCAAATTGTCCATTTTCCTCATGCTTCAACTTTTTTTCTGTCTTCATAGCCATCAAATATTAACAATCCTTCAAGTCCTCCGGGAACCACCTTTCTCCTGATTTGACTACACTGTCTTGCACATAAAAGGAGATCAATTACTAGATGTTAAATGACTGAAGGTGGCAGTTTGCCAGCCTATGCTAATGAAACAGCCCTCCTGTCCCTCCAAGGCAGCATGCACATTTCAACAAGAGCCTCTAGGAGACCTTGCACCAATGCTTTAACACAAAAGTTATTTTTAAAAAGAGGATGTCAAGATAAAGCAGGATGAGTTTAGACCCAGGGCAGGTAGTTTGGAAGGAGGACCTTGTAGTATCCCTAAGGTCATTTATGAATACAGCTGTCTGAATCACTTATTTAACAAAGAATATACTATTTGGCTTATTTGTCATGCTAAAGGAGAGCCTATTTGTAAGAAACAGTAATGAATAAATTCTGGAAAATAATGTAAAGTTGAAAACATTTGCCCTCTTGTCCTTAAGTGCACAAAAGCTCACTCTGACCCAAAGAAGTAATTCCAAGGACAGAGGTATGCAAACATTTGCATGGAAAGAAAGCACATCGTGTTTGGTTAACTTTTAGAGATGTGCACATTTCTGCTTATAAGCTTTATATTTGATGTATGCAGAAGTTATTACAAAAATAAATATGTTATACTAAGGAGGATCCCTTAGAAGAGTTCAGAAATACCTTTAAATGCCAAAGTATACACTACATTAAATCCTAAAGATCCACTGTGAAAGATTGTGTGTATACTTAAAAATACTGTATTGTACACTTAAAATTTTGCTAAGAGGGTAAATCTCATGTTAAGAGTTTTTACACGGAGAGAGATCCAAGATGGCCGATTAACAACAGCTCAGGGTTGTAGCTCCCAGTGAAAGCGCAGAGAGCGAGTGGACGCCGCACTTTCAGACGAATTTTTGTTGCCCACAGACTAGGAGATTCCCGGCGGAGGAGCCAC
>CAUYLG010074928.1:0-44430 GCA_963573385.1 Cacajao melanocephalus
GGACTACAAGTGCACACCACCACGCCCAGGCCCAGGTAATTTTCTGCTTTTTTGAGGAGACAGGGTTTTGCCACGTTGTCCAAAGTTGTCTCAAAATGAACTCCTGGGTTCAAGTGATCCTCCTACCTTGGCCTCCCAAAGTCCTGGGATTACAGGCATGAGCTACCGAGCATGGCCTATTTTTATTTCTTAATTGTGTGATGACCACATGTTCTGATTTCTGTTGATGAACTTGATACCACAGCATGCTACGTAAGTCAACGTGCGAGTTCACCCAGAGCCTTCCCCTCACAGGCACCTTATGTGAAACATGGTTTATTTTCCTTTTTCTTTCAGTATTTTTTCCTGGTATCAGTGTTTTATTAAATGAGAATAACATGCTCTTTGGTGATAAATAGTACTGCTCTAGGAGGCAGAGGCCTGGCTTTTTATTTCTTCTCTGAAAGTGAGGGACAGTGCATCCCAGGCCAAGTCCTTCTGGGCCTCATTTGTTCCAGAGGGTAAAGCCAGTACAAGATAAAAGATGCTGGCTATGGCCAAAGGGACAAGGTGCCTGCCCTACAGTGGGGAGCGATCCTCTGTCCCCATCTCTCAGAGTCAGAGGGGATTTGCTGGTCAGGAGAGGCATGGGCCCTTCACTCCAGGAACCAGCAACCTGGTGGATGCATTGGCTGAAAACAAGACCCAGGTGCCCCGTACAGGGCCCGTTTGCCAGAGAAGCACCAGCGGCTCCTCTGAAGCCTGGGACTATGTGACAGCTCAGGCCGGAGCAGGAGCTGTGCAGGGCTCTCCGCTCCACACATCACTTTGGCCAGCTTGTCTGGGGCCCAGCCAGCATCCCCAGTCCGCATGGGCCATGCTGTCTCTGAAGCTGGGTGAGGACACTGCGCTCCCACCCACTCCATGGAGTGGCCGTGACTTGCTTTGGCCTGGACCAAGCTCTCTGGGAGCACGAAGCTCACGTCATCCTCCCAATCATGTGCAGTCTCCAGCAGCACATCATCCATGTCAGCAGCACGCAACCCTGTCCCTCGAGTTCCTGGATGCTGCAGTGAGTGGTGTGGACCTGCACCCTGAGGGCATCGCCAGGGTGACTGCGCGTCCACACTGGGGAGTGCTGGGTTCTCGTCCCTGGGTGCACTATTCTCACCCCTCTGCCAGCTCAGGGCCCTACAAGACTTTCAGCCACCCCCTGCCCTGGCCTTCAACCCCTTGCCTATATGTGTGAACTCGCACCTGCCTGGCACATCCCAGCACCAGATGCATCCATGTTCCCATTCCTGTACCTGCCTGCAGGACACATCCAGAGAAATAAAGTCACAAAAGTGGTCATCATTTCCAAAGCAAGCCCCTGATCTGCCCATTATCTTAGTCACAGGCTGAGTCTTTCCTCAGGGCTCTTCTTCCTCCCCCAGAATGTAGAGTCTGGCCTCAGGGCTGCCTCTCCATCCACATGCACTTCCTATGGGCACCAGCTCTCTCGGCACCCTGTTCTGATGGAGGACTTCTCCAAGGCCAGGGCAGGTGGAGGGCACCTGTTAGAGGGCAGCTGCATTTTACCAGACAGTTTGCAAAGTCCCTCCCACCGTTCCTGGGACATGCCCTCAATAGCCTGGCGGTGGGCAGGGAAGCAGGGCTCTGTGCTTGTCTCTTCCTCCCTCTGGGTGGGATGCAGGTGGGAAGCATACAGGGAATGAACAACCCAAATGTCCAGCAATTCTTGCTTCAATTCTTCTTCAGAAAGGAATGAAGAACATCATAAATCTTCATTTACAGGTAAACTTATTCAGAGTTTGTAAGTAAAATCTTCAGACTAAAGGATTGGCAGCCCACCCCAGGTGCACAGGGGCTCCGATTCTGCTACCTGCAGGATGGTGTCAGGGAGGCAAAGGCCCTTGTGCTTTACTTTAGGGATACTGTCAGGGCAAGGACAAGAGGTGACAGCTTTCAGGTGTATCTCTTGTTTTCAGTGAAAATTGTAAAAGCCTGTGGACTCTACTGTGATTAAGTCAACAGAATTAAGATAATTCAGTTAGGAAAAACAAATCATTTGATCATTGATCACCGAATAAATGTGATGACCACACCCTGGAGGAAGAAAGAAAGAACCCTAGTCTTTGTCAGGGCAGCAGAATGAGGTGGGAGCTTCCAGGGAGGGTGAAGACTCTCCTCATCCCATGCAGTGGTGGCACCAAAGGTGCCCGCCATTCTCAGCAACTGAGTGACCATGTTCAGCTCCTCTCCTGGGAGAAAACCTAGTGTCCCATGAAATAATGCTTCCTACAGAAATGGCTATGAAATGCTTAGCCTTGTGAGTGGAAGAGGAGCTCCATTAAGCTCACGAATAGCACTGCCAAAATGATCTATGGAATGCACTAAAGTTACAGTACACGCGCAGCGTGCAAGATGGCTTCAGTTGCAGGGATGTGAAAATGATCAAATCTGTTGCTTCTTAACCTTTCCATCTTAAATACCTGAGAGGTCAAATATATTCTCATCATAAGCCATGACTGTGGTGATTCCTTGCTAGGACAGTGAAAGGCATTGCAAGAAGAAGCCGCTGAAATCCAGTACACTCGCACTCGGGTGAGTAAACTGAGGCACAGAGAGGATGCCTTGCATGGTGTCACCCGGGCTATAACACAGACAACTGGAGGCTTCCCCATCGCCAGCACTGCCAGTGTGGGTGGGAGAAAGGGCAGGCCCAGGTGAGGACCTGCTTCCTAGGTAGCTCTGAGGGTCAGGGAGCACTAGACATTGTTTAGGTTCTTAAAGACCCACTTCCTACGCAGCAGGTAAGGCTGGCTAACACTACTCAGCATTTCAGGCCTTCTAAGAAAATGGTTCTGTACGTAGAGAAACTAAAATCCAGATTTAAATTTAGCAGCTTGGTGAAAACATGATCTTTCTCTTTGAAAAATGTTTTACTTCTTAGTTCCTGGCACACACGGAGAGCACAGGAGACACAAACATGCGGCATTGCCAAACTGCTGGCCTTGGCAAGGCCCATACTGCCATGAAGGGAGCAGCCCGGGAGGATGGAGGCCACTCGGAGCTCAGTCCATAGCCTCCATGTACCCCCCCTGGATGCTTCCTCAGAGCTCAGTCCACAGCCTCTACTATCCCACCTGGGTGCTTCCTCGGAGATCAGTCCACGGCCTCCACTACCCCACCTGGGCGCTTCCTCGGAGATCAGTCCATGGCCTCTAATATCCCACCTGGGCGCTTCCCTGGAGCTCAGTCCACAGCCTCTACTATCCCATCTGGGTACTTCCTCAGAGCTCAGTCCACAGCCTCCATGTACCCGCCCTGGGCGCTTCCTCGGAGCTCAGTCCACGGCCTCCACTATCCCACCTGGGCGCTTCCTCAGAGATCAGTCCACGGCCTCTACTATCCCATCTGGGCGCTTCCTCAGAGCTCAGTCCACAGCCTCCATGTACCCCCACTGGGCGCTTCCTCGGAGATCAGTCCACGGCTTCTACTATCCCATGTGGGTGCTTCCTCAGAGCTCGGTCCATGGCCTCCATGTACCCCCCCTGGGTACTTCCTCGGAGCTCAGTCCACAGCCTCTACTATCCCACCTGGGCGCTTCCTCAGAGCTCAGTCCACAGCCTCCATGTACCCCCGCTGGGCGCTTCCTCAGAGATCAGTCCACGGCCTCTACTATCGCACCTGGGCGCTTCCTCAGAGCTCAGTCCACAGCCTCCGTGTACCCACCCTGGGCGCTTCCTCGGAGCTCAGTCCACGGCCTCCACTACCCCACCTGGGCGCTTCCTCAGAGATCAGTCCACGGCCTCTACTATCCCACCTGGGCGCTTCCTCAGAGCTCAGTCCACAGCCTCCACGTAACCCCCCTGGGTGCTTCCTCGGAGCTCAGTCCACAGCCTCTACTATCCTACCTGGGCGCTTCCTCAGAGCTCAGTCCACAGTCTCTACTATCCCACCTGGGTGCTTCCTCAGAGCTCAGTCCACAGCCTCCACTACCCCACCTGGGTTCTTGGCTTCTTACCTGCACCTTCCCCTCGCCAGCTCCAGCAGGAGAAAGGGACTAAAGGGAAGGCAGACACACAGTGTTAAGGAACAGCCCACCTTACACCCAGATGGGTTCTGAAATTTATCTCAAGGAAATGGTCCTAAATACAGAACACTTGTCTCTACCATCTCCTCTGTAACACAAGAAGGGGAGGAATCAATGTGCCTGCAATGAGGACATGGGTCAGGTGGGTCACGGGGCAGCACTCACTCGGTCCACCTGAATGTTTCCCAGCAGGCAAGGCTGCAGCACAACGAGCATGAAGCGTGGTGCAGGGGACGAGGTACTAGACACCCTTCTCTACCTATCCATCTGTCGGTCCAGCATCATCATCTGCACATCTAGTATTTTAAACGTTTTTGAAAACCCTACAGAAATGCCAGAAGTGGCTATGTTAGGGTAGTAAAACTGTGAGTCTTTTAAATATTTTCTTCCTATTCCATTTTTTTTTTGTAATACCTTGCTGAAGCTGGCCCAATTGTCCCACAGAAATACTTACAGGTTTTTAAGTAAACATAGAAATTGAGCTTCTGGTCTTAAAACTTGAAGCTTACATTTGTCTCATCTGAGTTCTTCCTCGGGAATCCCACCCCCTGTCAAAGAACTGAACCTCACCAGATTGCCCTATCAAGGCAATGAGATGCCAGACCCTGCATCCATCATTATTGCTTCCTTACCCCTCCCCTAATTGCTTCCCCAACCCCAAACATAGCTACATCCCTTCCCCAGGATTTATAAGCCCCCAATTTTAATGGTGGAGGAGATGGATTTGAGACTTATTCTCCCGGTTGGCATCCCCTGAATATAAAGCCTTCCTCCCTGGCCATACTTGTTGTCTCAGTGATTGGCTTTCTGTGCAGCAAGCAAGGGACTTAGACAGAGTCTCTGGCCTTTGGGTAACATTTCAATTATTTCAGTAGAAAAAAAATTCTAATTATCAACTGCTCTTAGATTTCGACACAATAAACAAAATATTACAGTTGTTGATAAGAGAATTTCATCAGGGCTGTTCCACGTTAATATTGGATTAAAATGAAATGCTATAAAGATACAAATGGATGCATCTTTAAATTATTCACAGCCCCATTTTTGATGCTTTTAAAATGAATGAATCATGACTTTGGACTATGCCATATCTAGCTTCAGAAAAGTAAATAAGAATCAACAAAAACATGTGAACAAAGGAAGAAGAAGGGCAATCTCTTATACTTGCAAGTTGATTGCTTTCATTTCACTGTGGGCTCTGGGCGCCGAAGCATGGCCAGGATTCCAAAGTGAGACTGTGTGGAGAATTAAGGCATGGCCACTCTGTGTGCTCCAGGGCTGTGGGGAGCCGTTCCCAGGACAGTGCGGCTACTGGACTGAAGCCAGTGTTTCCCCTAGGAACAATGCAGGGACCATGGCTGGAATCAGAGGACCAAGATCTCTGGTTTGTAATGGTTCATGCAGAGCATCTAATTCAATGCAAGAAGTCACTCCAAGACTTCTTAAGGGCCTTAAGCTCTTAATCAGATTCATGGGCACAGAGCTCCTCTCCTGGAGTTGTGCATTCTATCCTTTGCCATCTGTATTTCTCAGGTCACTGTTTATACCGAGAGACTAAGTTCCTGCAATATGCACCCATGACTCAAGTAACTGAATCTAAGTACTTGGAATCAAAGTCCATGTCTTCTTCTAATTCATTTTAGAAAATGAAGAGTTAACTTCTGGATCTTTCACAGAAAGTTCCAGCATGAAGTCTAAGGTCCAAGAGGAATCATATTAATAGCAATTACAGCTAATACTTATTTGGTATTAAGTATCTCTCAGGTACTCTTCTAAGCACTTTGGATCCCTGTAAAACAACTTCTTCTGTTCCCCCATTTTGCGTGTGGGGGCACAGCTGCCTCAGATGGCATTGCCAGTAAGTGAAGGAAGCAGCATTCAAGCCTGTGCAGCTGGCTGGGACATCTCTGGCTGCTGACCCTCTATGGTGAAAGAGGAGAGGGATGATTCCACTGAGGTGTAGCACTCACAAAGCAGAGAGCCATCTGGAGCATCTTCTGTGCAAGAATGCACTAGGGATTTAGGGGACTAAGTTTCCCCAGGAAGAAAATAAGGAGGGAAGAGATAATGGGATTGAGGGAAATCTGCCTTTGGAAAGGCAGGAAGAAGATAAGAAAGATTTTTTAAAATAATGTAGAACTTCAGCTCAGGAAAACCAAAAGCACCTGCTATCCTCAAACTAAGTGAATTTCAATCATGTAACCCATTTGAGGACAATCAAACGAATTCCCAGTACGCGGCTTTACCAAAAAAAAAAAAAAAAAAAAAGACAGAAAACAGCATTTTCATCATCTTTATTTGCCATCTGGATGAGCAAGTCATTTTGTTGACCTTAAATTTTGAGTTCTTGAGGAATAGAGAAAAGAAACATTTTACAAAACTAAAACAGGCTACCTTTACCCAAACACATACAGGAGAAATTATTAGGGGCCATTTAAAAATTCTAGAAAACAGCTACTTGGTTGTAACAAAATTCACAGATGCAATTGGAAATATGATTTAGATGGAGGGTTTGATAGGTAAGCCGTGGGAGCCCCCATAGCCTTGAGAGCCCCTGAGAGGCTCTCCAGGTCTCTCAGAGAACACCTTGAGAATGGCATCATTTTAAACAGGCTAATTTTCTGCGTATTTTCAAACTAAAAATTTGCATCCACACAACCTACCTTAGTTTCATTTGTGGTTGTTGATTGTTTCTCTTTTCTAACTTCCTCAACTCTTTCAAATCATGTGGTTATCAATATGCGTTGTGACTTAAACATAGAAAGTGCAGTAACATAAACTAATAACACATGGGGAACTGGCTGGGCGTCACACTCTTTTGCAAGCAGATGGCAAGAGAAGGAGACCCTGTTATAGCAGGCCAGCACATTGCCCGTCAGGGAACGCAGCAAGTGTCCACAATAAAGGTCACTGAAGAAAGGAGAAGTATCACGCTTCTGCCTCTCTCAAGAGGTTGGTCTCCCCAAAATGGGTCATAAGATTTTAATCATCTGTTTTGTAAAATGCCCCATCTAGTTATTAGCAGGTCTTGATTCCCCTTAATTAATCCCGTAAGCTTGAGCAATTTCCTCACTGAATGTCATGTACTAAGGACATCATAATATTTGCTGAGTAAAAGACAGAAAAAAGAAAGAAAAAAGACAAAGGAACCAATTCCAGGTTCATCCAATGGAAAGGTTGAATAATGCTTTGCATTATTGTCTATTCTAAAGATGGAACTGAATACTTGATCTGCGATTTCTGATTACAGTTGATGAAGATGATGAGACAGGGCAGGGGTCCCCTTAGGGCCCTGTTGCCTCACCCCCGGCGTGGAAATAAAGGAAAAGTCTTGAGTTCCCAAGTCCTGAGTTCCTTCCAGGGTAGTTCCAGGCACCCAGTGACCCCAGAGGAGTAAATGGACAACTGATAAGCAAGACAGTAGGAACTTAAACAACAGTCTCCAAACAGGTTAGAGCTGCAGATGTTCTTAGAGTCTCAGCGTATGTTCTTGAGTTGTTTTTCAGAAAGCCACACCCCCACCAGATGGAAAATGCCCACTGCTGTCACCGCCCTCAGATAAGTGGGAGCTGGGACTGAACTCTGACCATGTTCTTTGCTCTAAATTTCTTCCTGAGGAGCCTAAAGAAGGTCACGTCTTCAGGCCATCACTCTTGCTCAACCCGTCACTCTGACCCAGCACACTGTGGCATTTCTGAAAACATGTGTTAGGCAAATAATACCAATTGTAGACAGATGTTTTATAAGCAAGGAGAGGAGGGAAGAGGCATTCAGTTTTCTGGACTCTGTAACCACTGAGGCTCCAGTCCCTGGTGGCGCTCACCATGAGGCAAACCCAATAGTGGGCAGCCAGCAAAAGTCCGGGTGCTGTCTGCCTGCTGGGCATGGAGGTACTGGGCACAGGTGGGGAGGAGGGAGGAGGGTGTGGGCAGAGGAGAGGGATGCTGCCCCAGGCATCCAGGGATCCATGGACATGAGCACTGTCCTCGTCCTGCCCACCCTGAGCGGCCCCATCACAGGTGCAGGAGCTGGAGTGTGGGAAGCGGCAGAACCACAGAAGATGTCTCACCCCATTTCACAAATTAAAAACCATAAAGGGGATGGAGGTTCTTTTACCCAGACCTTATTTAACTCAGCATAAGGGAGGGATTTAGCCCAAATTGGACTCTGCCTACCTTGGAAGAGCATCAGCAATCGTCCCAAACTAAACTCCAGCCCGCCGCGAGGCCAGGAGTGCTGCACACGTGAAAACACTGGTTTCTCCCTTGTGTAGAGCCATACTGCCCCCCTGACATAAATAATAATATGGCACAGGGTCCCCTTGGGCCTCCGTGATCCCTGAAAGGGCTTGAAATCTGCAAGAGAGAATAACTAGCTAAGAGACAGCATATTAATGACTCTGGAGCCTCGGGGAGGACGTTAGGACTTGGGGCTGTACCCAGAGGAGAAGTCCAGGTCAGAGCGTGCCTGGGACCACTGGGAGAAAGGTGGAGAGAACGCCTGCCCGCCCAGACCTGGTGTGACCAGCTGGGTCATCAGGGAGAGGAGACCAGGGGGTTTCCATCCATTTGTTCATTTCTTTATTACTCTGATTCACAACAACAGATGCTAACTTCCTCTCAGTGTGTGAACAGGCATGGATGCAGAACCTTTATCATACTCTGGGGTGGGGAAAGGTGGACTCCTCTGAAAGGTGACCTGGCCAGGATCACCATCTGCTCCCATCAGTTGGAGCAGTTCAAACTCAAAAATATCTGACTCCTGAGCTCTGTGCTAAACCTCACTTCCTTCTGTGAAAAATGCAGCATGTAAGATTTGCATTGAGGGTAGGAATGAGATGTGAGAATCCTCTCAGAGCTCAGCCTCCATGGGGACAGGAGGCATCCAGCCAGGACACCATACTCAACTGAGTCAGACAGATGGGAACCGAGTGGAGACGCTGAGCCACTGAAACACAGGCAGCAGCAGCCCTGCAACACAAGCCTCCATCACTGCCAAGTGAAGGGGTTCAGAAGCTATCACCCCAAAATATGTCACTTTGGCATGTGGATTATTTTGAGCAAAATGTCATTGAGAATCAACAGGCACAGAAAGATACCTTCTCGGAATTCCCCTTTTCTGGGTAACAGCATAAAATTCTGAGACATGAGGATTGCTATAAACCCCCTCTTAAGGGAGTTTTATGCCATCAAGAAGACAGAATGCTGAAAACCAGGCTGGGAGCTGCTGTCACACCTGTGACTCTAACACTTTGGGGGGCTGATGCTGGACAGCCTGGGAAACATGGTGACACCTCGTCTCTAGCAAACATCAAACAGGCATGGTAGCACACATCTGTAGGTGGTCCCAGCTGCTTGGGAGGCTGAGGTGGGAGGATTGCTGGAGCCCAGAGGGTGGAGACTGCAGTGAGCTGTGCTTGCAGCCTTGCACTCCAACTGGGCAGCCCCCCTGCAGTCCAGAGGAGTGGGGAGGCTCCCAATCTCAGGTCATCTCTGAGGGCAACAGATTGGCCCTGCTTGTCTTCTGCCTCCCTACCCTGTCCCTGTGGCAGGTTGCAGTTCACCCTCCTCCCCTCCATGTCTACCTCAGGGAAAGGCAGGACAGCTGTCTCTTTGGGAAGAAGGCACCTGTGGCCTGTGGCAACCTGGCCTGTGTCTAACCTCAGGGGGTGTCCACACACAGCCTTGCAAGGAGAGAACAGGCAAGCTCTCTTTTTGACACTACCTGTGTCTATGCTGAGAGTAGAATGTTTCGCTTTCCTTCACCCTTCTGTGTGTGCCAGTGACTCAAATTATAGTGAGAGTGCACTTAACTATGACATCTGTTGGCTTGTAAAATACAAAGCACTACATGGAGTAAGAAGGGGTGAGATGCAAAGTTGTTTTTGTTGTTGTTATTTTGTTTTTTTGAGACCAAGTCTTGCTCGGTCACCCAGGCTAGAGTGCAATGGTGCAATATTGGCTCACTGCAACCTCCACCTCCCAGGTTCAAGCAATTCTTCTGCCTCAGCCTCCCAAGTAGCTGGGATGACACGCCCAGGTAATTTTTTGTATTTTTAGTAGAGACAGGGTTTCACCACGTTGGCCAGGCTGGTCTTAATCTTTTGACCTCATGATTCGCCTGCCTCAGCCTCCGAAAGTGTTGGGATTACAGGGGTGAGCCACTGCGCCCAGTCCCAGATGCAAAGTTTTTAAAGACTCTGAGGTCACAGCACAGAGCAGGATCCTGGAGGCTCCCTGCTGGGCTGGGCAGAGCTTTAATTTCTAGAACCTGGGGCAGATCCAGGAGGACCATCAAAATGGACAAGACCATCAAAAGGGCCCGTGTAGAGCCAGGAAGCCAGGGCAGTGGGACCAGTGTCTCAGAATCATGACAGCCGCTGGGGTGCGAAAAGAAACAGAGAGACATCAAGCTCCCCGTCAGGTCCCTAACGCAGTGTCGGCTGGGGCTTCTCTTCCTGTTCACTGATCATATTACAAAGGGCCACAGCGGACACGCAAAAAGGCCTTAATTGAAATGAATTGGACAGAAATAATGCCAAGTTTAAAGTCCGGAAGATCACACTGGCAGAAAAAGAAAAGGCATTCATCACAGCATGAGCTCAGCTTTGAGTTCCATTGAGATTTGGTGACTAACGACTGATTCCCAGGAGGGTTTTTCAGAAATGTGTGGTGGACTTGCCTTGAAAACACAAGGATGGGGGTGAACGTCAGAGGAGGCTGAGGATGACCCGTGGTCATAAAGACGCTTTGCCTGTGCTCTGCCCTGGGCCCAGGGCAATAGCCCTGCCTTGCAGATGTCGCTGTCACAGAACGCCCACTCCCTCTCCACTCCCAGCAGCTCTGCAGAGTGAACCCTGTGCGCAGAGGCGGCTGGGCAGGGCTGGCCATTTTCCCAAAACTGAAAAGTTCAGTCGGGACTATCTCCCTAAATGCCTACATTGTTTTTGTTTGAGTATTTAACCATAAGCCTTGCCTTTAGAAAAAGGGACCAGGGCTCAGGAGAAGAGGCGGATCTGTCCCCAGCACACCTGACGTGGTCATCATGGCCATCAGCGCCATCTCCTTATGTAACATTGCATCTAATGAGACTGTTCATTTCACATTCCGTGGTTAAAAACACTGCTGGGGGCTAGGGGAGGAGTAACGGTGGGGGAGGGGATTGGGCAGGAGTAGCATTAGGAGAAATACCTAATGTAGATGACGGGGCGATGGATGCAGCAAATCACCACCGTGGAATGTGTATACCTATGTAACAAACCTGCACGATCTGCACACGTACCTCAGAACTTAAAGTATAATTTAAAATAAATAAATAAATGTTTGAGATGCCGGACATGCTAATTACCCTTATCTGATCACTGTACCCTGTAGATATCAAAATATGTACCCAATGAATATGTAAAATTATTTAATAAAAAATAAACTATTGAAAATTTAAAAATACAGTGCTGTTGCTGTGACTACCATTACTAGATAACTAGCACACCACCCCTCCACCTGTTTTACAAATAATAACAATGCCTTTTGTCTTCAAAGCAACCCTATAGACTGAATCCTGACATCAAGCCCACCAGAGGTAAGGTGGCTCTGAGAAGGGAGGTGACTTCTCCAGATTGCCTCAGTTAGAAAGTCTGAGACTCAAATGCACATCTTAGTGACGCCAAACTGTGATTTTTACCTGCTAAAAAAATACTTCACCAAATCGATGGTCAATAACAGACTGTTTCCTGAGTAGCACTCCATAATGAACTGTGAACTGTGACGTTCCCCTTCACTGGAGCTCCCCTCTGTTCCCAGGTTGCAAACAAGCACACCTACCACTCCCCGTTCCTGCCTGTACAGCTCTCCCCATGCCTGTGGACCTGCTGTGTGGAGCAGTCCAGCCTGAAGGCCAGCGCAATGCTGCAACGTGATGGGGCTGAAACACGACAGGGCTGAAACCAAGCTGCAAAAGGTGTTCACCATCTGAGCTTTGGAGATACGACTTCACGGGAATGAGTGCCTTTAAGAAGCTCTGTGTGCAAGTGTGAGAGTCTACAGGGGGCTGTTGTTTTGGATAAGCCCCTGCACCAGGTCCCAGCATCTCAGAACAGACCAGGGTGGCCTCACTCATGTTCCACATCATCCAACTGAACTTTCACACAGGCCAGTTTTCAAAGGCACACAAGAGATTGCAGTTTGTGTGAGCTGCCGTAATAAGGAAGTCCCCCGTTTTAACACGGTGAGAAAAGTAGGTGAAACGACCAGTTGGCTCTCTTCTCCCTGTTTCTTCTTTCCTCAGTCCTTTTGTGCGTAGGAAGCCAACCTCGTCAGCTCAGTTCATCTGAACCCTTACTCTATTTTATAGAAGGAGGAGCTTCCCAAACATAGAATTGCAAATACAAGCCAATTAATCTTTAAACTGGTGGTAATTCTCTCTTTTGACATAACTATGGAGAGAAGCAGAAATGATGTGACGCCTCCCGCAGGTGGTGGCTGCTTGTCTCCTGCCCACACCATGCAGTTGTCCTTCTCCTCCTTTTCGTCACTGAGGAGTTTTAGACGCCTCCTCCCCTGGTGGTCCTTGGTCACGTCTCTAAGCTAAACATATACCTTCAGACATTTGGCCCCAAATCCATTTTGTTATGTAATACAGCACAACGGTACATACATTGAAGTAAAGAGAGTGTAATTAGAGAGGGATCATGAAAGCATGAATGGCCAGGAGACACTGGAGGGTGAGTGGATGAACACAATGTGGCATGCGGTATATCTATACAGTGGAATATTATTCAGCCTGAAAAAAGAAGAAACTTCTGATACATGCTACAGCACGGATGAGCCTTTAGGACATGATGCTGAGTAAAGTTAGTCCGTCACAGGAGGACAAATACTGTAAGACTCCGCTGGTATGAGGTCCCGAGAATGGACCGAGAGAAGAGCAGCTGCTGCCAAGGTTGCAGGGAGGGGAAATGGAATCGGTGTAGGCAGATGAAAACGCCCTGGAGATGGCAGTGATGGCGGCTGTATGACACGGTGAATGTGCTTCAGGCTGCTGAGCGGTGCAGTACGGTGGATGTGTATTTCACCACAAAAAAAAAAAAATGGGCATGAGTGTTTTCTTTAAAATCTCATTATGACAGAAGAAAATAACATCTCAAAAAATAATGGTGTACAAATATTTCGTAAAAGAAACTTACCCCATAACTGGGGCTTCCATTAAAATTATCTCCCCAAATACTCAGTGGATATACTGTAAACAAAGCCAAGATTCAACCTATCATTTAAACCTACTGAGACTGAGGTGAAGAACTGAGGACGCTGGGCCAAATACTAGCTACTGGATCGTTTAAATTCCTCATAGTTGAGCTGAAAAGGCTGGACCTATGCCGAAGTCTGAGTCCCTGCCAGTAGATGACGTCTGAGCCACTGTGTCCTCAGACACTGCTGCTTCCGTATCGCTCATCTTCCCCGTTAGGTCCTGGGAGGACAGGCGTATAGAGTTGCACTGACTTGTTTTCTCCAGCCTTGACATCGACTTGAAAACAACTGCAGTTTACAGACCGATTTTCCTTTCATCCCTTGGGTCTGGCCACCATAGCCTCTGCCCTGTTTTTCAAAGGAAACAGAGCCAAAACTGAAGGGGCAACTCTGAGTTTATAAGAAATCCTCCTTCACCGCAGCTGGGTCAGCCTCCAGGCTCTTACAGACGCCCCTCGCTGATCTGCAACAGCAAACAAGAACTAGTTCCTCAGGGGCTGGGCACGGTAACTCATCCAGAAACAAGTCAGATGCGGTTCCACCCTCCAGGAGAATATGCTCAATGTAGCAGTGTTTGCAGATAACTCATAGTAATTCATGCAAACTCATGAATATATGGTGAGTTCTGCGGAAAAGCACACAAGCACACTTCTAGGCAAATTCTAGGTACGAGGATGGAAGAGGCTCCACGGAGGGGTGGACTTGGACGTGTCTAACTTTTATCACGCTGCACAGAATGCTTAGGGGTGTTCAGCAGGCTAGCTGGCCTCAATAAGTTGTAATTCTAAATTGCACTATCAATTCAGTAAAAGGAAAACCATTTTAGCTTAAGCTGTTAGTCATTTTGCAATGTATCTGTGTATAGCTGCACAGCAAAAGCCTTCCAACTTAATTCGGCATCACTATAATATAAAAGGATACATTTTTAAAGACGATCTGGTTTAGGAGTATGTAAATTCAGTTACTCTAAAATGTATTTGTTTTTAGGATGGGGTGGCTCCATGCTTCACGGATGATTTGTGTCCTAAGCAGTCCTTTACTCTGACATCAAACGTCTTGCTGTCTTCTTGATTCCACTGTAAATGACTCACAGTTCTTGTTGAATGTTTCATTTCTATAATAACGTTCTGTAGGTTGTTAAACAATAAATCACGGCGCTGCCTCTGTGATCTAGCAACAGAATGGATAAGAGCAGGA
Source organism: Cacajao melanocephalus (assembly GCA_963573385.1). Classification (NCBI taxonomy): domain Eukaryota; kingdom Metazoa; phylum Chordata; class Mammalia; order Primates; family Pitheciidae; genus Cacajao; species Cacajao melanocephalus. The sequence continues at coordinate 14,518 of CAUYLG010074928.1, forward strand.
AATATAGAGGCTGACGAGGACATTCATGATGCTGGCCTCCGAGCAGTGGCGTTTCCTCACGGTTCGCTCCTTTCCACATCTTTTTCTACCTCTAGCTCCCACAGTGACAAAAATCCACTCCCTTACAGGCTAAGACATGCTCTGATAATTCTGATATTTCTTTACCACTTCTTTTATTTCTTCTTTCTGGAAAATAGTAAAATGCTCCTTAAGGAGACACCTTCTAAGAAATTTGGAGAGACCCAGGTAGAGAGGAAATGGAGAAAACATTTCCAGGAAACAGGCCTTCGGGTCCACTCTGGTAACACTTGTCAGGCAAAGTCCTGACACAGCACCAGTCCGCTCGGCTGCTCCCAGCGGAGGTTGTGTCCCCACAGGGGCATCCTCGAACCTTCACAGAGTGCTCCTTTCAGGGCTGTGGCGACGCCATACCTCCCACCCTCCTGACACTTGACTTCCAAAATGGCAGTGTTTAAACATTCCACACAAACGATCACTGAGTGCACGTTCCGCTGTCCACATACACTCAGAACACACACTACGTGTTAGCAATAGTCTCCATCTATCAGGGCCAGTAGAAGTGGCGTCCGTCAGGGTGGGCAATGCTCTGGAAGTGCCATCTGTGCATCAATCTGGGGTTGTGAGTGTGAGCACACATGTGCGCAGGTGCATGTGTGTGCACACAGGTGTGCATGTGTGATGGAGGAAGAATCACACACTGCAACAGCTCAGCGCCGGGAGGACGGCAGCAGGATGTGCCTTTGAACACTACACGAGTCAAAAGGAGAAAATTTCCCACACGTGGGAAAACGTGTTCATGAATACCTTTCTAAACTCACTTATTTAGCATTTGCAAAACAGAGACTGTACATGTGGTCTGAAATACAGAGATAAAAGTTCCAAAGGAGTCTTGGTGCTGAGGAGGAATGGGGGCCCTTTTCTCTGAGGTGGCTGCCTGTCCACATCCACCTGACCCTTGGAGGTCCCTTCAAAGGAAAGCCACCTCATTTGGAAGCTTTCAGCATCCTGCTTCAATGCCCCATAGTTATGGTCCAAACTGTGTCTCCCAAAATTCATATGTTAAAACCCTAAATGCCCAAAGTGACGGACTTTGGAGGTAAAATCCTTAAAAAGGTAACTCAGGTTAAATGAGGTCATCAGGGTGGGTCCTGACCCTACAGGACTGGTGTCCTTATGAGAAGGGGGTTAGGATACACAGAGGGACATGGGGGATGCACGGGCAGAGGAAAGACCCTGTAAGAACACAGCAGGAAGGCGGCCGTCTGCAGGCCAAGGAGAGAGGCCGCAGAAGACACCGACCCAGCTGACAACGCGATCTTGGACTTCCTGCCTCCAGCACTGTGAGATAGCAGATGTTGCTGTTCGAGTCCCCAGTCTGCGCCATTCTCTTACAGCAGCCCTGCCACCAGCAAACTCCCCTTCCTAGGGTTCCAGTGGCCTCTAGAGAGAGCTGGCCTGTGTAAGATGGGAGAGGCCCACCCACGTGGGCATGGCCCAGCACCCGAGGGAACTGCCTCATGTGTGGTGCCCCTGCTGCGTGCTGGGGCCTCTCTTCATCTTGAGGGCAGCCCTGACCCAGGTTTCTGGCCACAGAGGCGCCTCTCTCTTACACTGCCTGTATAGACCAAAACTGTTAAGAAGCACTGGCTGGGTCAGGATTGGGTCACTGCACTTGAGCCAGGGCAACAGAGTGAGACTCCAAGACTCCATCTCAAAACAACAACAACAAAAACCAAACCGAACCAACACAAAACAGAAGCAGCACCTCCCAGTGTTAAGAACACTGCCTCCCGCCGCCCAGAGAGGGGCCATCTGCATGCTGCTCAGTACCGCTCTTCGTTTTGCCTGGCTGGCCTCAACTCCTTCAGATGGCAGGACTCTCCATTCTGTACTGGACAGCACGTGGTGCTGCAAGTGATGGTCAGTGGTCGGGACAAGGATACAAGTGTCCCAAAATCCCACCAGTGGGATTCATAAAGCCAGTTTGTAGAGACTAACAAAGTCACTTAAATAACCACACAAAATAATAGTGGAATAATTCAGCCCACAACTGACAGTATTAGATCCATAATCAGGACACAGTATTAGACACAGCTCTCCATCCCACACACAGGTGAGCTGTGTGTGCCCTGAGCAGCCACGCTGGGCTCCGTCCACTTGCACATGGGGAGGAAGCATCAGCAACAAGGTCTGCAGGCTCAGGGAACCAGTGGCTCTGTGAACACTGGGGTGAGTTTCTTATCTTTTTTTTTCCTTCAGTTTCTTTGTTTACCAATGTGAAATTATATGTGTGGCCAGGGTTGCTCTGAGGTGTCCTCCAAAAATTCAAATCAGATTATGTTAGTTTCCTTGCATAGAATCCGTCTGTGACTTCCAACTGACCTCAAGATGAATTTCAGGCTCTTTGCAGCACTCATTCATTCATTCACTTAGCAAACAGTGAACTCCTATGATGTGCCAGGCATTATTTTATTTGGTAGAAAAACTTCAGTGAATTAAAAAGGACAACAGGGCCTGCCAGGCTCCCCCTTGCTGGCTCCTGTGCAGCATGCCCGGCCCCACTGTTGCCGGGACAGGCCCATTCGAGCACTCCATGAAGGACCTCAATGACCTGCTCTCGGACGGCACCTCCCAAGCCAGGCTTCCAATGCAGATTTACATGGGCAACATGTCTGTGGCTCAGGGTATCCACGAGCTTCAGAAACTGGGCATTACCCATGCCCTCAACATCACTGAGGGCAGGTCTTTCATGCACATGATGCCAACTACTCCAAGGACTCTGGCATCAAGGCCAGTGAAGTGCAGGAGTTCAACCTCAGCATCTGCTTAGAAAGGGCTGCAGACTTCACCGACCAGGCCTTGGCTCAAGAGAATGGCCAGATGCTCGTCCAGTGCTGAGAAGGTTCAGCCATCTCCAGATCTAGTTATCATGTACCTCAGGATGTGTCAGAAGTTGGACATCAAATCTGTCCTGAGTATCATGAGGCAGAACTCTGAGATCAGCCCCAATGATGGGTACCTGGCCCAGCTTTGCCATCTCAATGAGAAACTAGCAGGGGAAGGTGGAACCCTGGGGTGCCCCTACCACCTTTGCTTGAGAGGTTCAGTGGGAGAGGCCCTGGTTGAAGTTATCCCGTGCCACAGTACCTTGATCCCAGCATCACAAGGCGCTTGCCCTCAAGTCTGTCTCAACAAGTCCTGGGCCACTTCCCTACATGAAGCTTACTAAGGAGGGCATCCTTGCTCCCTGGTTGTCCTGTTTCTGTAACTCATGATGTCTTTTCCCTGAAGTGGGGACTCAGAGAGGGAGGTCCTATAGCCTGCATGATTCTTGATGGCCCAGGGCAGGAGGTCTGTAGAAACGTAAGGCCTGGGATATGCACATAGGACCCCCATGACTGCCCTTCCCCAACCCATGGATACTTCCCTGAGTGGGGACCTCAGCACCTTGAGCACTAGCAAAGGAGCCGTGCAAACACAGGCTCTCTCCCTACCACATCTGTTCCCCTAACCCCAATTATCCCCCAGTTTTCCACATGCTGTGCAGAGACACTGCTGTCACATCATAAGGTCTGAAGCTTGTCCACTGACAATCCATCAGTTGTCAGTGGATGGAATTTCCCACTAAGAGGCTGTATTTCAATTATTTCCTTAGGAGTAATGGTACTGACACAAAGAAGCCCTTAGGTGGGCAACAAATTGTCCTGGAGGACTCTGCTAAATTCACAGAGCTTTCAAAATGTGAATCTTGGGAAGGCTTGAGTTCAGAATCCACTGCCCTGGAGCATTTCCCTTGGACCTGTCTCAGTCACGTCGTTTGTGAGAAAAGAAATGTCTTGGATGTGGTTATATTTTTCCTTTTTAGAAAACAAGGTGTTGAAGTCCAGCCTATTTTAAAACCCCACCATTTGAAAAATTACAAGGGTTTTTTCCTGAATTATAGTATTGGTGGATCCAAGCCACTCATGCTAGGTGCTTTATGTCCCAGTTGCTATTCCGAGAACAGAAGGAGATGACAGACCACTGACATTGTAAACCACTACACAACCAAGTCTATATAACCACCAGCTAACAACATGATGACAGGACCAATCTGTACACGTTGATGTTAACCTTGAATGTAAATGGGACAAATGCTCCACTCCAAAGGCACAGTGTGGCATCCTGGATAAAGAAGCAAAACCCAACTGTGTGCTGTCTTCAAGAGACCCATCTCACATGCAGTGACACCCATAGGCTCAAAATAAAGGGATGGAGAAAAATCTAAAACAGAAAATAAATAAAGAGCACAGGTTGCTCTCCTTATTTCAGACAAAACAGACTTTAAACCAATAGTGATAAAAAGGACAAAGAAGGGCATTACCTAATGACAAATGGTTCCATTCAATAAAAACACCTAACTATCATAAATATATGTGCGCCCAACACTGGAGCACCCAGATTCATATAGCAAGTTTGTAGAGACTAACAAAGTCACTTAAATAACCGCACAAAATAATAGTGGAATAATTCAACCCCCAACTGACAGTATTAGACCCATAATCAAGGCAGAATACTCACAAAGACACTTGGGATTAAAATTTGACACTTGACTAAATGGACCTAAAAGACATCTACAGAACACTGCACCCAATAACAGAATATACATTCTTCTCACATGCACATGGCACATACTCTAAAACTGACCACATGCTAAGCCATAAAGCAATTCTCAACAAATTCCAGAAAAAAGGAAATCATTCCAGCCACATTTTCAGACCACAGCACAATGAAAATAGAAATAAATACCAAGAAAATCTCTCAAAACCATACAATTAGGTGGAGATTAAACAATCTGCTCCTGAATGACTTTTGGATAAACAAAGAAATTAAGGCAGAAATCAAGAAATATCTTTGAAACTAATGAAAACAAAAATACAACCTTCCAGATCTCTGGAGCACAACTAAAGCACTGTTAAGAGGAAAGTTTATAGTGCTAAATGTGCACATCAAAAAGTTAGATAAATCTCAAATTAACAACCTAATATCACACCTAGAGGAACTAGAAAAACAAGAGCAAACCAATTCCAAAACTAGCATAAAAAAAGAAATAATCAAAATCAGAGCTGAAATGAATGAAATGTAAATGAGAGAAATCTTACAAAAGATCAATAAAAATAAAAGGTGGTTTTTTTTTGAAAGAATAAGTAACATTGACAGACAAGTAGCTAGACTAATTTTAAAAAAGAGAAAACCTAAAACATACAATCAGAAATGACAAAGGAGGCATTACCACCAACCATAAAGAAATTCAAAAAACCCTCAGTCTATTATGAACACTTCTATGCACACAAACTAGAAAATCTAGAAGAAATGGATAAATTCCTGGAAACATAACTTCCCAAGATTGAATTAGGAAGAAATTGAAACCCTGAATTGACCAATAACAAGTTCCAAAATTGAATCAGTAATAATAATAATAAAAAATACCAACCAGGAAAAGCCCTGGACCAAATGGATTCAGAGTTGAATTCTACCAGAGATATAAGGAATAGTTTGTACCAATCCTATGGAAACTATACAAAAAAAAAAAATCAAAGAGGAAATATTCCTCCCTAATTCATTCTATGAGGTCAGCATCATTCTGATACCAAAATCAGGCAGAGATACAGCAACAACAACAAAAAAGAACACTTCAGGCCAATATACCTGATGAGCCTAGATGCGAAACTCTTCAACAAAATACTTGCAAACTGAATCCAGTAGCACATCAAAAAGCTAATCCACTACAATCAAGTATGCTTTATTCCTGGGATGCAACATTACTTCAACATATGCAAATCAATAAATGTGATTCATCACATAAACAAAACTAAAAACAAAAAGCACATGATCATCTAAATAGAGACAGAAAAAACTTTCTGCAAAATTCAACATCCCTTCTTGTTAAAAACCCTCAACAAACTAGGCATGGAAGGAACATATCTCAAAATAATAAGAGCCATCTATGACGAATTCACAGCCAAAATAATACGGAATGGGTAAAAGCTGGAAGCAATCCCCTTGAAAACCACAGCAAGACAAGGATGCCTTCTCTCACCACTGCTATCCAACATAGTACTGGAAGTTGTAGATATGGCATTCAGGCAAGAGAAAGACATAAAAGAAATAGAAACAAATAAAAGACATACAAATGGAAGAAAAAGAGTTGAACTATCTATTTTCACAGATTATATGATTCTATACGTAGAAAATGCCATCGTTTCTGCACAAAGACTCCTAGATCTGATAAACAACTTCATCAAAGTTTCAGGATACAAAAATCAAGGTACAAAAGTCAGTAGCATCTTTATACACCAATAACACTCATGTTGAGAGCCAAATCAAGAATGCAGTCTAACTCACAATAGCCACAAAAAGAATAACATATGTAGGAAATACAGCTAGACAGGGAGGTGAAAGATCTCTACAATGAGAATCATAAAACACTGGTGGAAGAAATCAGAGAAGACACAAACAAATGGAAAAACACTCCATGCTCGTGGATGGCAAGAATCAACATTGTTAAGATGGCCATACTGCCCATGTAATTTACAGATTCAATGCCATTCCTATCAAACTACCAAAAACATTTTTATTTCATGGAATTGGAAAAAACTATTCTAAAATTTATTTGGAACCAAAACAGAGTCTGAATAGCCAAAGCAATCAAAGCAAAAAGTACAAAGCTGGAAGCATCACACTACCATTTCAAACTATACTATCACTGTAAGTAAAGCAGTGTGGTACTGGTACAAAAACAGACCAATGCAACAGGTTAGAGAATCCAGAAATAAAGCTGCACACCTACAACTATCTGATCTTCAACAAAGCTGACAACAACAAGCAATAGGGAAAGCACTGTAAGCATTTCAGAGCACTCAAGCATTTCGGAGCTGAAATGGATGAAATAGAGATGAGAGAACCCTTACAAAAGAACAATTTAAAAATGGCGGTTCTTTCAAAGAACCACCTGAAGAACCAATGAAAGAATCAGTGGTGCAGGGATAACTGGCTAGCCACATGCAGAAAATTGAAACTGGACCCCTTTGTTTTACCATATATAAAAATCAACTCAAGATGGATTAAAGACTTAAATGAAAAAACCAAAACTATAAAAACTCTAGAAGAAAACCTAAGAAATACTGTACCAGACATAGACTCTGGCAAAGACTTCACAACAAAGACTTGAAAAGCAGTTACAACAAAAGCAAAAATTGACAAGTGAGACTTAATTAAATTAAAGAGTTTATGTACAGCAAAAGAAACTATAAACAGAGTAAAATCCCAACCTACATAATGGGAGAAAATATTCACAAACTATACATCTGGCAAAGGCCTAACATTCAGAAGCTGAAGTTCCTTAGTAAGGAACTTAATCAAATCAACAAGAAAAAAACAACCCCATTAATAAATGGGCAAAGGACATGAACAGACACTTCTCAAAAGAAGACACATGCAGCCAACAAGCATAATGAAAAATGCTCAATATCACTCCTCATTAGGGAAATGCCAATCAAAACCACAATGAGATACCACCTCGCACCAGTCAGAATGGCTGTTTTTAAAAAGTCAGAAAAATAACAGATGGTAGTGAAGTTGCAAAGGAAAGGGAACACATATACTACTGGGGAATGTAAATTACTTCAGACATTGTAGAGAGCTTCCTGGATATTTCTCAAAGAACTTAAAACAGAGCTACCATTCCACCCAACAATCCCATTACTGGGTATAGACCCAAGGAAAAATAAATCATTCTACCATAAAGATACATGCATGTGCTTGTTCATTGCAGCATTATTTACAATACCAAAAACACAGACTCAACCTAGATGCTTAACAGTGGACTAGATAAAGAAAATGTGGAACATATACATCACTGAATACACGCAGCTATAAAAAATAATGAAATGTTCTTTGCAGCAACGTGGGTGGAGCTGGAGGCCATTTTCCTTAGCGAATTAATTCAGGAACAGAAAACTAAACACTGCATGTTATCATTTATAAGTGGGAGCTAAACATTGAGTACCCATGGACACAAAGAAGCGAACAACAGACACTGGGGCTTGCTTGAGGGTGGACGGTGGGAGGAAGGTGAGAATTAAAAAACTACCAGTTGGGTACTATGCTGATTCCTTGAGTGACAAAATTATTTGTACACCAAATCCCTGTTATGTGCAATTTACCCGTGTAACAAACCTGCACATGCACCCTTTGAACCTAAAATAAGAGTTGGAAAGGAACAACAATTAAGGCAATAAGTGGTTTAGGAAATACCCTAGTAGAAGTATCGTGGAGCTGTTAGGAGAGGGACAGCCTCTAAGTCAAGATGGGATACTCAGATTACAGGAAGGGGAGCGAGCATATTTTACCACATAACAACTAAAAATTTTTTATGATCACAAAGGAAATGAGAGACTGGGGAAATATCTTCACAAAATACAAAACAGATAAAGAGTAAATGTTCATAATAGTCAAAGAGCACCTCCTTGATAATAAAACCATGTAAAAGAGAAAAGAGGTATATGGGTAAAAATATGACATGCAATTCATGGAAGATGAATTCAAATGACCAATTAACATAAGAAGTAAAGCTGAAACGAAAAAGTCAAAAAATGCAAAATGAAACAATAATAAGACACCAATTTTTCACTGATAAAATTGGAATACTTTATAATAAGAATGCCAACTGCTGGTGAAGATGTAGCGAAATGGTCACATTTAAACAGTGCTGGTGGGAATGTAAATTACCCCATCTCTTCTGGAAAGCAACCTGCCAATCTATTCAAATTTAAAATACAGATGTGCTTCCATCCAACAATGTAAATGCCATAAATACCTCCTACAGAGACACATAATATAATACAAACTAAGATGTTCTGTGTAGCACTACTTGTAGTGTGGAAAACTGAAAGCGGGTAGCCATTGCAAAGAATGAATGATTACTGTGTCTGCTGATCTGAAGGACTGACCAACGTATACTGTTAAAGTGAAACAGAAAAAATAAAAAGATGAACATATAGAAAAATATCTTTAATAAGAATCCAGCCTTAAAAAAAGGAAACAAAAAATATATGTGGGTATATGTCTTTGTATAGGCTTATATGATCACAGAGAAAGGGTCTACATTTAGTTACTTCCACTGGTCCTCTTAGAGAAGAGGAAACATTGAAGACAGAAGCAGAAAGGAGAAGGGATGGGGAACGGAAGTAAAAAGTTGATAGCAAAATGAAATTTACCAGTGAAATGAAGTTAAATATACTTGTATGATGGTATTTGTGTACATTTGTGTTTACATTTTTGCTCTTTTAATGAAACCTACCAGAAATTTATCTGTTACAGAAATCAGCTCTTAAATTTTCTGTTTCCTGATGTGCAAATTGCTACTTTTAACTTCATGTTTACTCTCTGCCATTCAATTCAGTATTTTTTGTTATCATTTTAAGAACATACATCACATTTTATCTGTATCTAAATTATTTACTTTTACATGTACAATTATTTAGAATTATAAGTTCATTATTGTGCCAAATATAAACAGCACTCAAAGGGGGAAAAAGAACAAAAGTCCAGAGATGTACATCCCCTGTGATCTAAACCCCATGTGGCTTGGCTGGAGCCAGCTCCTACACAGCCTACAGGGATGCTCTGTCTTAGCGCCTCCTCTTTGGACAAATCCAGCTCTCAAGATCTAAGTGTTACAGCCCCTTCTGCTGCTTCTCCTCAGCACACACTCCCTCCTCCCTCCCTCTTTCTCTCCCTTCCTTCCCTCTGTTTTCCTCCTCATCCTCCTTTTCTTTCTCTTTCTCTCTCTCCTCTGTGGTCTTCTCTTTGTCCTCCCTCTCCTTGTGCTTCTCTCTCTCTCTTTCTCACACACACACCCCTCACTCCCCGTGCCCCACAGGCACTGGATGTTGAGCTCTGTCTGCCAGACACTCTGTGTTCACCTCTGCTGAGTATCTGCTTGTCTCTCTCCCTGACCTGTCCACACTGGAGGGGTGGGAAGCCGTGTCCTGCAGTTGTGTGTTCTGAGGCCTCAGCACACTTCAGAACTCAACAGGTGCTCAACAGAGATTTTTTTTTTTTAATTATACTTTAAGTTCTGGGGTACGTGTGCAGATCGTGCAGGATTGTTACATAGGTATACATGTGCCATGGTGGGGGTTTGCTGCATCCATTGCCCCATCACCTACATTAGGTATTTCTCCCAATGCTATCCCAGTCTTCTAGAGAAATCAAAGCAGACACCGTCAGCCAAGCAGACAAGGACTAAAGATAAATATTCCACTCTGTTTCTTTCCCCCACTCCCTATTTGTTTGGATTAATGGAGACTATTCCAGAGGTAGGGCATGGAGAAGGCTGAGTGCCTGTACAAAGGATGCAGACATGCTATTCTTTGTGTCTCATGGAGTATGGATGAGCTAAAAAGCTGGAGACAGCTCAAAGCAGTCAGGAGGGTAGGGAGCCTCAATAAAAAATTTATAGTGAAGAAAATCTTGAGGTCTTAAATAAGGACTTCCATCAGGAGTGAAGAGTGTAACCCAAGGTTAGCACACCTGGGCTTGAGTCCCCCCCAAGGACAGCTTTTGTGAGTAAAAGGTTATTGGGACATCACCATGCCCTTCATTGCACATGAGCTCAGCTGCTTTCCCTGCCTGGCAGTAGTAGGTGCCATGGAAACCCACTGGTCCACTGTTCTCAAGGATTTATTATCTGGCCCTTTACAGAAAAACTTTTCCAACCATCTCCTCTAAGAGGTGAAAAGGGTCAATTTGCCTCTGCCAGAAAATGAGCTCTGTCAAGGAGGGGTCTGTCCCTGCTGTATTCAGTGATGTGTCTGGGGCACCTGGAGAGGTGAGGCTGCAGTTGCAGGCAGCACCCAGCACAGGGCAGGAATGGCCTGCATTCTTGATTCAAAGGCCCACCCTGGAAATATGTAAATGATGTTCTCATTTTACTTCATGTAAAACTCCCAAAAGGAAGCATATATCTTAAGAGTGAAGAATGAGACGACAATGTTTCTTATACAGCTCATGGAATTCCACCTCTGTTATAGCCAGATGATTTAGGGTGAGTGTGACAGCCACGCCTGCCCCACATAAACTATATGCAAAGTTACAGGTCAACAGCTGCACATAGGCAATGTCAGTCAATGAACATCACTGGGTTACGGCAACTGCAGCCTATTTGCTTTAGTGGCCATAGAGCAGCTGGTAAACTTCTTCCTACATGTTGCTTTGTTTTACTTTTTCTTTGGAAGAGGCAGAGGCAATGCTTTAGGATTCTGGAAAGAAAGGAAGGAAAGAAGGAAGGGAGGAAGGGAGGGAGAAAGTAGGGGAGAAAGGAAAGGAGGAAGGTAGGAAGAGAGGAATAGGAGGAATTAAGGTAAAGAGGGAAGGATGAAAAGAAAAAGGGAAGGAAGTAGGGAGGGAGGAAAAAAGAAAAGAAACAAAGTACAAACCAGCCACAAAAATTTAAAGGGTAAGTTTCTTAGTCCATTTTGCATTGCTATAAAGAAATATCTGAGATGGGTAACAAGAAAAAAAGGTTTATTTGGTTCATGGTTCTGCATGGCACTGGCAACTGCTTGGCTTCTGGTGAGGCCTCAGGAAGCTTTTACTCATGGTGGAAAGGAAAGGGGAGCAGACACATCATCTGGCAGGAGAGGGAGCAAGAGGGATGCCAGGGTGTCCTAATAAACCAGCTCTCTCGTAAACTCATAGAACAAGAATTCACCCATTACCACTGGGAGGGCACCAAGCCCTTCATGAGGGATCCACCTCCATGACCCAAACATCTTCCACCAGGCCCCTGGGGATCACTTTCAGTATGAGATTTGGAAGGGACAAATATCCAAACTACACCAGTGGGTATTTCACTTTGGGCTAGAGTCCTCACCCTCCCAGTGGGGAACACATTCTCTTTCACCCACAGCACTCCATCAAATGGTAATCACATTAATCCTGGCACTGAGAAATATTCTGGGAAATCTTGCTTTGTTGCAGTAAGGAACAAATTGATTTAAAAGAGAAGTGTATCACTTACAGGACCAGACTTATATAATGGCTCTCCTAACAGCACAATAAATAACAAAGCAGTCTGTCAAAATGTGTTTTTTTTGTTCCAGTAACCTTTGGCTCTATTTATCCTTAATTCTTTATATATACACTTAAGTTCTGGGATAATGTGCAGAATGTGCGGGTTTGTTACATAGGTATACATGTGTCATGGTGGTTTACTGCACCATCAACCCATCACCTACATTAGGTATTTCTCCTAATGCTAAATATCCCCTAGCCCCCCATCCCCCGACAGGCCCCAGTGTGTGATGTTCCTCTCCCTGTGCCCATGTGTTCTCATTGTTCAACTCCCACTTATGAGTAAGAACATGCTGTGTTTGGTTTTTGTTCCTGTGTTAGCTCACTGAGAACAATGCTTTCCAACTTCATCCTTGTCTCTGCAAAGGACATGAACTCATTCTTTTTTATGGATGCACAGTATTCCATGGTGTATATGTGCCACATTTTCTTTATCCAGTCTATCATTGATAGGCATTTCGGTTGGTTCCAAGTCTTTGCTATTGTGAATAGTGCTGCAACAAACATACATGTGCATATATCTTTATAGAAGAATGATTTATAATCCTTTGGGTATATACCCAGTAATGGGAATGCTAGGTCAAATGGTATTTCTAGTTCTAGATGCTTGAGGAATTGCCACACTGTCTTCCACAATGGTTGAGCTAATTTACACTCCCACCAACAGTGTAAAAGTGTTCTTATTTCTCCACATCCTCTCCAGCATCTGTTGTTTTCTGACTTTTTAATGACTGCCATTCTAACTGACATGAAATGGTACTTAATTGTGGTTTTGACTTGCATTTCCCTAATGACCAGTGATGATGAGGTTTATTTCATGTGTTTGTTGGCCGCATAAATATCTTCTTTTGAAAAGTGTCAGTGCATATCCTTCACCCACTTTTTGATGGGGCTGTTTTTTTCTTGTAAATTTGTTTAAGTTCCTTGTAGATTCTTGTTATTAGCCCTTTGCCAGATGGATAGATTGCAAAAATTTTCTCCCATTCTGTAGGTTGCCTGTTCACTCTGATGATAGTTTCTTTTGCTGTGAAGAAGCTCTTTAGTTTAATTAGATCCCATTTGGCTTTGGTTTCAATTGATTTTGGAGTTTTAGTCATGAAGCCTTTGCCCATGCCTATGTCTTGAATGGTATTGCCCAGGAGCTTGTTTTTTTTTGCAAGAGTTAAGAAAATAGACCACTACCACTAGCCAGACTAATAAAGAAGAAAAGAGAGAAGAATCAAACAGACACAATAAAAATGAGAAAGGGGAGATCACCACTCATCCCACAGAAATACAAACAACCATCAGAGAATACTATAAACACCTCTACACAAATAAACTAGAAAATCTAGAAGAAATGGATAAATTCCTGGACACATACACCCTCCCAAGACTGAACCAGGAAGAAGTTGAATCCCTGAATTAACCAATAACAAGTTCTGAAATGGAGGCAGTAATTAATAGCCTAACAACCAAAAAAAGCCCTGGATCAGATGTATTCACAGCCGAATTTTACCAGAGGTACAAAGAGGAGCTTGTGCCATTCCTTCTAAAACTATGCCAAGCAATATTTATCCTTAATTCCTTCTTTTGAGACAGTTTACCAAAAATGCATGTGTGATAGTTACTTCTAAATGCACCAACTCAACCTCACCCCAACCCCAAGCACATCAACCCTGAAAGTCACTGCCTCCAGAACTTATACAGTCGCTCTCTCATTCACATGACACTGATGTTCAAAACAAACAGCATTTAAACGAAACAGAGTGGTTGCTTAAGTCGCTATGGAGAATGCCATCAGTCTTCTCAAAAAGCTCTCCTGGGAACACAAACTTCTTGCTCACATAATGGATCAAAAAGGCAAGTTTCACTGTGAAAGCTGCTTGGGGCAGTAGCAGGTAGCTAACACTGAATTGGAAATGAAATGTATATTTCAGTCTTTGGTCTAGATTTTTCATATAAGTACAGATGCTCCTTGACTTCTGATGGAGATACATCCTGCTAAACCCATCATAAGTCCAAAGTATCGTAAGTCTAAATTATCATAAATCCAAAATCCATTTAACACACCAATACACTCATGATTAAATAAACAAAAAATCGCAATTCAAACTGGCATAAATCAGGGCCTGTCTGCAGATACTTGGGAGGAACGAGAAGGATAGTTCCATCTCTTCCTTCTCACACCCTGTGCTTTTAACGTTGTAGAGCATGACATCCGCCTTTCATTACTTAATAGCTGTGTGCTCTTGCGCTACCTGTTTTACCTCGCTGGGCCTCACTCTAAAGCATGGCAATAATACTAAATACTGGCAACAGCAGCAACTGCATTGCCTACTGAATGCTCACTGTGCTCAGCACCTCACACTGAGAGCTCTTATGCATTACTTTCTTTAAGCTTGACAACAATCCTGAGGGTACTGCCCATATTTCAGGAGGAAGAGCTATGATCCAGATGGGATTTGTACTTGGGGCTGACACCCGCAGAGCGTAGTCTTAACTTACTTGTGTGTCTGTCACCTCACTGGATTATCATGAAGATTAATTCAATGTTGTCTATTAGGACATAACACAGTGCCTGTCACAGAGGAGCTAAGTAGGAATTATTATTAAATTACATAGTAAGGTCTTTCTATGAATATACTGATCTGTGAGGTTTTCACTTCAAAAAGAGAAAGAGGTAGATAGTTGAGAACATATTTTAGAAACGGGAGGTTATACATAATGTGATAGGCAATAGGAAGACACTTTGGCATTTTAAGCAAAGAAATGGCAAGGCTGAGCCCTGAGAGAGCTCGCAGCAGCTCCCAGTGAACACAGTTTGAGCACACAGCAAGTCGGGTGGATTATGAGGTCAAGAGATCGACACCATCCTGGCCAACATATTGAAACCTCCTCTACTAAAAATACAAAAATTAGTTGGGCATGGTGGTGCACACCTGTAGTCCCAGCTACTTGGGAGGTGGAGGCCGGAAAATCTCTTGAACCCAGGAGGCGGAGGTTGCAGTAAAGTAAGAATGCTTCACTGCACCTCAGCCTGGTGACAGAGCAAGATTCCATCAAAAAAAAAAAAAAAAAAAAGAAAGAAAACAAAAATTACTCATCACATCCAGAACCAGAAAGACACAAGATGTATGGAAAAGACGATGCCAACATCAAGATGATGTGGATGCTGAAATGGTCAGACAAGGACTTTTAGGCAGTCATCATAAAAATACTTCAATAGACAGTTATTCATTCTCTTGAAAGAAATTCCTAAAAGAAGGCAAAGCTCAGAAAATAACTAAATGAAAATTGTAATAAAAGACAGTAAATAAAAATTTTTAAAACTCACTGGATGAGCTTAATAGTGAGGATGCCACAAGACAGACTGTACATAATTGAGGACAGATTAAAATTATTTTACCTAATCTAAACCACAAAAATAAAGGAGACTGTAAAATAATTAAATAAATAAATAGACATTCTCACGGAACTAATATGACAATTTCAAAAGAGTTAATTTTTACACTATCAGAATCTTGGAAGAAAGAGAGAGAGAGCTGAAAAATTATTCGTATTGGAAGAAATAATGGCTGAAAACTTCTGAAACTTGGTGAAAGATATAAGCCTACAGATTCAAGAGGCTAAGCAAACCCTGACTAAAACAAACCCAACACGTTCCATACCCAAAAATGTCTTCATAAAAAATAAGGTAAAAAATCTTAAAAGCAGCCAGAGAGAAATAACACATTGCCTATAGGTTTGAAAACTGCAAATGATAACATACTTCTCATCTAAAACCATGAATGCTAGAAGAAAATTGCACGACATATTTCAAGTGCTGAAAATAAAGAGCTGTCAACTATGAATTCTACATGCAGTAGAAATAGCTCTAGAAATAAAGGACAAATAAAAACACTTCCAGTCAAAGAAAAATCAAGCAAATCTGTGCCTAGGAAATACCCCTTAAGGAGTTGCTAAAGGAAGTTCTGTAAACTGAAAAAACATGACAATAAAAGAAGGTTTGGAACTTCAGAAAGGAAAGAAGAGCATGAAAATATGTAAGAGTAAGGACAAAAATATAATTGACAATCCATCTTTTCATGAGTTTCTTAAACAGTATTTAATGGTTGAATCATAACACCATCTGATGTTGTGCTGAATGCATACATAGGAAATACCTAAGATAATTATATTCAAAAGGCAAGGAGAGACTAGGGAACTAAATGAAAGTAAAGTTTCTACACATTACTCAATGTGGTAAAACATTGAGACTGTTATAAGTTAATTATGTATGTTTTTATTCTTACAGTAGCCATGCAGAAAATTACACAAAACAAGATATTGAAAAACACTGTAAATAAATAAAGATTAAATTCTAAAAAATATTCAAGTAAGCCATGTGAAAACAAGTAAAAAGAAACATAGGAACAAGAGACAGAGAAAACAAATATCATAGTGGCAATTTGAATGCTAGTATCTCCTAATATATTAAGAATTACCTTAAATGTAAATGGCTTAAAGAACATCTAAGCTGAGAGCCAAATCAATAACACAATCCCATTTACAAGAGCCACAAAAAGAATAAAATATCTAGGAATATAGCTAACCAGTGAAGTAATAGAGCTCTACAAGGAGAACAATACAACACTGCTGAAAGAAATCAAAGATGACACAAACAAATGAAAAAATATTCCATGCTCCTGGATTGGAAGACTCAACATAATTAAAGTGGCCATACTGCTCAAAGCGATTTATAGATTCAACACTATTCCTATCAAACTACCAATGTCGTTTTTTTTTTTTATAAAAATAATTCTAAATTTCTTATGGAATCAAAAAAGAGCCTGAATAGACAAAGCAATCCTAAGCAAAAATCACATTACCCAACTTCAAACTATACAAGGCTACAGTAACCAAAATAGCATGGTACTAGCACAAAAACAGACACACAGACCAATAGAACAGAATAGTGACCCAGAAATAAAGCTCCATACCTACAACCATTTAATCTTCGACAAAGCCAATAATAATAATAAGTAATAGAAAAAGGATTCTCTATATAATAAATAGTGCTAGGATAACTGGTCAGCCAGCCATATGCAGCAGATTGAAACTGGACCCCTACTTATCATCATACACAAAATTCAACTCAAGATGGATTAAAGATTTAAATGTAAGATCTCAAACTATAAAAATCCTAGAGAAAAACCTAGGAAATGCCCTTCTCAATATCAGCCATGGCAAGGAATTTAATGACCAAGTCCTCAAAAGCAATTGCAACAACAAAATAAAATTGACTAATGGAACCTAATTAAAGACCTTCTGTACAACAAGAGAAACTATCAAGGGAGTAAACAGACAACCTGCAGAATGGGAGAAAATATTAACAAACTATAAATCTGAAAAAGGCTTGATATCCAGAATCTATAAGAAACTTAAACAAATCAACAAGAAAAAAACAAATAACTCCCATTGAAAAATGGGCAAAGGTTAAGAACAGACAGTTCTTTAGAGAAGAAAACAAATGTGAAAAAATGCTCAACATCATTAGTAATCAAAGAAATGCAATTCAAAACCACAATGAGACACTATTTCATACCAATCAGAATGGCTTTTGTTAAAAAGTCAAAAAATAACAGACATTGGCAGGGCTGCAGAGAAAAGGGAACATTGTTGTTGAGAATGTTAGTTCAGTCATTGTGAAGGGCAGTTTAGAGATTTCTCAAATAACTAAAAACAGAACTACCATTACATCCAGTAATCCCATTACTAGATATATACCCAAAGGAAAATAAATCATTCTACCAAAAAAACACATGCACCTATATGTTCATCAAAGCACTATTCACAGTAACAAAGACAGGGAATCAACTTAGGCACTCATCAACACCTAGACTGGGTAAAGAAAATGTGGTACATATATACCATAGAACACTATGCAGCAATAAAAAAGAATGAAGTCACATCCCTTGAACAACATGGATGCAGCTAGGGCCATTATCCTAAGTGAACTAAGGCAGAAACAGAAAACCAAATACTACATGTTCTTACATATAAGTAAGAGGACACATGGACATAAAGATGGGGTCAACAGACCCTGGGGACTACTAGAGGAGAGAGAAAGAACTGTCCAAGAGCTGAAAAGCTACCTATTGGGTACTATGCTCACTACCTGGGTGACAGATTCATTCATACTCCAACCCAGCATCACACAAAATACCTTTGTTACCAACCTGCACATATACCCCAATTCTACAATAAATTTTTTAAAGATTTAAATTCAATACTTGAAAGACACAGATTTTTAAAAACCTTGATGGAACTGCATATTGTTTATAAGAAATTCACATCAAATTCAACAAAGTAGGTAGACTGAAAGTAAAAGCATAAAAAGATACATAAAATTAATTTTAAGAAAAAGCAGTAGTGTCTATATTAATATTTCATGAAGAAGACTTCAGAGAAAAAAATTACTAGTGACACAAATGGACATTAAATAATGATAAAAAGATTATTCCACTAGGAAGACATAAGAATTTCAAATATGTAGGTACCAAACAAGAGCATCAAAATACATGAAGCAAAAACTAAGAGGCCCAAAGAAGAAAGGTACAAATTTATGGCTATCACTGGGAACATCAAAACTCCACTTAAGCAACCAATAGAACTATTAGACAGAAAATTATCAAGAACATTAATCTGACCAACTCAATCCACCAACAGAATATAATTGACATATACAGAAAACTCTACCCAATAACAGAGGAATCCACATTTTCTCCCAACATGTGTAAAATATTTACCAAGATATTCCATATCCCGCACCATAAAATAAATCTCAAGAATTTTAAAGTAATTAAAAACACAGGAAGGAATATGTTACTTGACAATAATGAGCCAAAGAAGAAATGAAGAAGAGAAAGACAAAAGGGAAATCTCAAAACACATGAAAATTAAACAACAGGCTTGTAAATAATCTATGGGTGAAGAACACACGCCAAAGGAAAATTTTAGAAGTACACAGAACTGAATCAAAGTGAATATATAACATAACAAAATATGTGGAATGCAGCTAAAGCATTGATGAGAGAGAAATTAACAGCTGCAAAGGCTTACATTAGGAAAGACGAAAGGTCTCAAATCAATAATTTAAATTACTATGTCAAGCAACTTGAAAAAGAAGAGCAAAATAAACCCAAAGCCAGCAAAAGGAAGAAAATGAAAATACGAACAAAAATTAATGAAACTGAAAACAGAAAACAATAATGGAAAAATCAAAGAAACAAAATGCTGGTTCTCCAAGTCAGTGCAAACAATAAATGTATAACAAGAATGACAAAGGAAAAACTAAGACACAGACCTCCAAATATCAGGAGTGAAACAGAGGATCCAGCAGCCAAATTTGCCAATTAAAAAGAAATGGACCCATTCTTCAAAATCTGCAAACTGCCAAAATTCAAACTACATTAAACAGACAACCTGTATGGTCCAATAACCATTAAATAAATTGGCTTCATAATTTAAAAGCTTCCTCAAAATAAGTGTTTGAACTCAGATGGTTTTACTGGAGAATTTTACCAAACATTTCAAGATTTATTATCAACAATTTAATACAATTTCTTCCATTATTTGTGTTTGGTCCTTCCTTTAAAATAAAAATTCTGCCTCCTCCACCAGAGTATAAGCTTCATGAGACCAATGACTATACGAACATTTTCAGTTGCCAGTGTAGAAGATGAGAATATGCCACCCCAAAATATGCTGTTTTGGCATAAAGATTACTTTGAGCTGAAGGCAATCGAGAAGAATCCAGATACAGGAAAAACTCTCTGCCCGCTCCCCTTCTGCCTGAAAACAGGATGTAAATGCACATAAATGTCCCTGTTCCCCTCTCTGTCAGGGAGAGAAAAGGATAGCCACTGAAAACAACCCGCTATCCTTCTCAGCCTGGAGACAGCAGCAGAGGAATCAGCATGACAAACCTTACTAGCCTGGATCTATCATTAGTTTCCCATTTATTTTCCTTCCTATAATTTGCCTTCCCTAGAGATTCAAGGTCCTTTATCTTTGTCTTGCCACTTCTCTAAAACTTTATTGTTCTTTGAGATGTTATATAAGTTGGAATTCTAAGCCACCTCTGTGAGAATAACTTGCTCCCTGGTTATGTCCCATGTGTATATGAAATACACATGTTAATAAACTTCTGTTTGTTTTTCTCTTGTATTTTTCTCTTGTTTTTCTCTTGTCTTTTGTTACAGTGGTCTCCAGGTAAGAGGTAATTACTCATAACGGTAGTGAGGAAATGTATTCTCTCCTCCGGTCCACATGGGAGTGTGGTTTCAAAGGCAAGAACTTCCCAGCAACATGCCCGACCTGCCTTCTTTCATGTCTCCATCCGGAGCTTAGAGGTCTTTGTTTTTTGTGTGTGCGCGGGAAGACAGACTGCCCAGGTGAGCTTCCTTTGTTTCGAAAAGCCCGAGAAAAGCTATAGGAGGACTGTGGGCCAAACAACAAATCAGATGTCAGAAATCAAAGATCAATCCCTCCAGCGGAAGTTTAAAGGAACTCCTTTCATAGGACAGAAAACTTGAATAGGGTGGGAAGAACTCCCAGGTTAAAAGTTCCCTTCTCCCACATCTGTGTGGACTCCATTTCTGGATCCCCTCTTACCACAGCGTGGGAGCTCTTTATCTATTTCTTTCTCCTTTTTCTCTCTCTCTGCCTAAATAAATCACTTTCTGCAAAACTCGTTAGGGTCCGATATTTACTTAAATGAGCTCACTGTGCCCGGTGGGGTCCTCTCCCCCATTCGTGGGTGAGGAACCAAGAGCCTGGAAGAACGCATCCTATCCGGGAGCTGAGTCTCCCCCATGTCCCACAACCTGGTCTCAGTAGAGGGAAGGTGCCTGGCATAGAGTTAGTGATGAATAAATGTGAGGTGATGAATAACCATGCACAGGAAAATCCCTAGAGAACATCCTAGAGTACTATGTGCACACATACATTTAAAACACATGGATTACATATATATTAAAATTGTCTTACTGATATACTTAAAATTGTTGACTGAGCTTGCCTGAAAGGACAGGATTACATGGATGAGTAACAGAGGGAAAAATTCCTCTTGCATAATATACCTCTGTGCTCTTGATACTTGTTTTTTAATTGGAACTGTATGTGCATTACTTCTGAAATTCCAAGGTTTGTTTTTTTAAAATAAATTAGAAAAGAATATAAAGCATGCTTCCATAGGCAAATAAAACAAGCTTCAACAGTTTTTTAAGGTCTGGTGCTACTTAAATCACCTCTTCACCCCCTTCACAATAATACTTTTGTTAATTAAATGTGCAGTGTGGTGGATGAAATGATGTAGTCTGGATCCACACTGCCTGGCTTTCAACTGGCTCCCAGCACAGCAGTGCAACCTCAGGCAGGCTACTCATCCCTCCTTCCCTCCCTTTCCACTGCCATCAGCTCGTGGCCAGGAGCTAAATGTAAGCTTCAAAGCCAAGCCTAATGCTTTGTTTTATTTTCTCCTTTCCAGTCGTACTATGGCCTGGGGAGAATAAGATGACTGTTTTATATCGTATTCTGATACACAACAGCATGATCAGATACATATTAGGAAATGAAGCACGCTTGTCACCCACTAAAAACTCTGGCTATTTCACTCCTTGTTCGTAGGAAAAAAGTTGAAAAGAAAGTCATCTGTAAAAATTCTTCTTGCTAAGATGAATTGATCACTCTTCACTGAAAGCTAAAAGTGATTCATAAAAGCAGAAGTTTTATGCTCTTGATGTTGTTTTTGCTCTATTTGGCTCGATCTCACCCTCAGACAACGTCCCCAGCTATCCAAGGATGATTTTGCAGATTTCTGGTAAACACTGGTTTCCCGTTAGCTGCCTGCACCAGCAGCAGCTCATCTCGGCCAAATGGACATCTGTTCATTAGGTCACTGAGCCTCCACACCGCCTGGCCCTCAGCAGAAGCCCTTTCGATCCCCAGCAGTTGCAAACACAGTGAGTGCACAGCACGGCCAATGGAGCACTTGACTTCAGCACGAATCTCTCTGCTTGGCAGCCCTGTGGGGAGTGCTTTTCTATGCACCAGCCTCTCAGCTAAGCACCCCCTCCTGTCATCTCACTCAGCTCTCAGGACCACGCTGGGTACAGGGAATCATTACCTCCGTTTGGTAGACCAGGAGCGGAAGCCCAGGGGTGTCCAATTCTAAAGTCATCGCTTTCACATGGCAGGTTCACATTCAAACACAACCTGTTTCCCTGCTACATGCTGTCAAACATCATTTACAAAAATAATACAGCCCAGCCAAACCTGTACAATCCATGGATGTGGCTGCCAAAGTCTTCCATGGCATTTTATCATCTGTGATTTTGAATAAACACTGTACACATTTGAATAACAAGCTAACACGACAAGTGACTGGGAGTGAATTACCTAGGTCCCAGCCACCCCTGCTTCCCAGGCACCTGCCTGCATTTCAGCATAGAATATGTGGCCTGAAGTTCAGATGGATAAATTGTACATGGTGCCTTCCACTAGGAATTATTCCCACAGCTGATGTGAAATTGATGGCTTGCAATTTGCACTTTCACTGGTTCCGGCACATCACTCTAATATCTGCGTCTACAATCAACTTTGTTGCTTTCTACTCACTACTAACCTTCATTAGGGGTTGCATTCTTTTTCAGTTACATTCACCTGCATATACTAGAAATGCTATGTTACAGTGGTGTTTGGTGGTTTGAAGAATTCACAATGATTTCTCGTGTGTAGAATTGGATGAGAAAGATCGCTAAGTATCTGGAACAGTTTGGCAGGAACAAAAAAAGTCCAGAAATATCTTAGCTATGACCTTATAATTTGAAAATGACCAGAATTCCTCACTTCTGAGTGTTGGGATCTTTTGTTCATTGATGTTTTCCTACCATCACTTACAGGAATGCTTACACACAGTAGGCACTTAAAGTGTGTGTATTAAGTGGAGGAATAATTATTTGCCTTAGATATATAAACAACTGCTTCCACAAAGACTAGGGCAGGATGTATGTGTAGACTCAGATGGCTCCACGTAGAGCATAGAACAAAGAGTGAGAAATTCATTCAGACAGACATCTTCAAACCTGTTCTCCAGGCCCTAACATCAGCCTGGTGGCCTCAGTGTGGTGGCTCTGTGCAGCCACAAGTCTGTATTATAGCCTTCCCCACCTGTGGCACCCCCACCCATTTGTATTAGGGTTGATATCTCGCACAAATCTTCCCCCGAAACTGGAGACTACGTGGAGCCTCTTCCAAACACAGGTGTGCATGGGTAAGAGAACTACCTCTTGTTTTTCTCTCCCCGCTGGCAAATCTCTAGAATGAAGGACTCTGAGTTTTGACCAGAAACAGCCTGAGCAGTGTTGACCCTAGATCCTCTGCGGACAACTCCCCCACTGCCGGTGCTGGTGGACAGCTGACATTGGTCCTTCCCCAGGTAGAAGTTCCGCTGCCACAAAGCGCTCCTCCCCACAGGTGCCTGTATGCAATGCCTCCAGCCCTGCATGCTGGGAGCCACAGAGATTTCATGGACGCATATTTATTTACTGAAGGTCGGCCCTCCAACCCTTTGGGCCTTCACCGTCCTGTGCCATCTCATGAAGTTCTGAACTACGGCCCGCCTAAGAAGTCAGCACAATTCAGCAGCTGAAAGTAACACCTGAAGTGAGAGGGGTTTTCAACCGTAAAGCACTAAACCGAAATGATAATCCTGTGTTAGGTGGGTTAGTCCAAGCCTCCAGCCCTAAGCAGACATGAGATAGACCGTTTTCAGTGACCACATGGGGTGTCTATGCTGGCAGTGACAAAATGTGAGTGGATAAGAGCAATAGGCAGTGGATTTAGGGTCAGGAGGTACCAAGTAGAAAATAAGAAAATAATGAGAGAAAATAGGTTTCTGTTTTTCAGTTATTGCTAGAACTGACCTGGGGTGCACGTGTGTGTGCACACACACATACACACGTGTGTACGCAATGTGTAGGTTCACCTTAGGAACAGAATCTGAGTTGGGATAAAGTTGAGTGAATCGGGATGACATGGCCGGAGTGATGTGTTGAACCTGGGAGTACACGCGGAGCAAGGTTTGTCAAGGGAAGCACTGCAGTCAGTGCTTTATGATGAATCCAGTGCAAGCGACGGGCAGGCAGAGAGTCCGGTGACTGTGGATCACCATGTGACCTCAGGATGCAAATGTGCTGCCTCAGAGCACATGGCAGCAATATCCTGAATGAATTCCACAGTTGCTCTTCTTGCTCAAGGTCATTTTTTTTCCTTTCTCTCAAGCCATTTATTTGCCCATTTACTTTAGTTGCTATTGTCACCAGAATGTACATCTACTCCCCCTTCTACATCAGTGGTTTACAAACTTTCCTTAGACTGTGCTAAGGCCCTTCAGAAAGACTGTGTGTTCGTGATGGACAGGTTCAATTCACGTCTCTCACCCCAAGGCCTGGACAACTTCTTGGTGAGCTCCGCAACTGGTAAAACAAGTACAATGGGCCCTGCTGTCTCCTGGGGAAGGCCGGGGCTCATAGAGATGTTCAACTGGGGGGTGGCTCTGCAAGAGGCAGTTTAGGCACCTCCATGTAACCAAGAGCAGGCAAAACATACCACCAGACAGAAGTACTGCAGCTCTTTAGAGCCACGTCCAGCCTCATCGAGGAGGCGATGAACTGTGAATCGAGAGAACAATCTGGTAACAGGGCACAAATACTGAGCTTATTGATACACACAAGGCCCAAAAGGACCCCCCTCTCTCTTCCACCCAGCCTTTAATCATTATAGTTTTCTTTTCCAAAGACCCAGTACATCTTTGGCTTCCATCTTTACCACAGCATTCAAAATTCACAACATGAAAAGATACAGAACGGATGGTGACAAACAGAGAATCAAACAAAACTTCTGAAGATACAAGATGAATGGACCCCGCAGGGCAGCATACCTTGAGGGGGCTGTGTGTCTTTGTAGCCTGGAAATTAGAGAATTCTGAACAATCTGAACTGGAAACTGCTCACTTGGGTAGTTCTTGCTTAAAGTTTGCATACTCTACCAATGCAGAAGATGATACATTTCTTAGAGCCAGACTAAGCTTAAAGCCATGCAAATTTTATCACAAAAATCAAGATTTTGTGCAAACAGGTAAATAAGCAATTATAAAACCGAGGGCATTGTTATCAACAAAAATGGAAAAAGTACAACATAACGTGGCTAATGTGCTATTCTCATGGACACATGATAAAGTACATTGGCCACATGTGGGAAACTGTTATAGCTGCTCCTGAAGAGAAGGTGGGATTGCCATGTGGGGCATGCTTCAAATGGCAAGCAAGGTATGGGTAAGTAATATTTCTGATGCTGGCATTGATTTGAATTTCTGAAGAGGATTTTCGTAACTATTACTTGTAAGCTTCCATGAGTTTTGCTGTTTTGTTAGGGATAGAAAACAACACCCCAAAATGAAGGCCCCAGAAAGAAAAGTTTTCTCTGACCTTCTCCGGCTCTCCTCTCAGTCCCATTCTCCTCCGAGGCTACCACAGAAACTAGAATCCCTCTTCCCCAAGGCAGGTCACAGAACCTGTTTTTCTACAAACCCAGCCATAAAACCTAAAAAGTATTAAACACCGTTCCCTCTCCCCTATCTGTGTAAAACCCGACCATAAAAAATTATCTGCCCTACTTTGACTGTACATCAGACCCCCATTCCAGAGAGGGGCCTGCCTCGTACCCAGAAAAGAGGAACATGTCTTCAGAGAAGCCAGGAAGAATCTAGACCAATAGGCCTTGCTGTATTTTTCCACTCAGTATATTAGCATTAGACCACACCCTCTTTGTTTAGTCATGTTACTAAACAACTGTCTATGTTTTGTTGAAACTAATCATAAAAACAGACAATTTTGGCCAGATGCGGTAGCTCACGTCTGTAATCCCAGCACTTTGGGAGGCCGAGGTGGGCGGATCACAAGGTCAAGAGATCGAGACCATTCTGGCCAACAAGGTGAAACCCGATCTCTACTAAAAATACAAAAATTAGCTGGGCGTGGTGGCATGCACCTGTAGTCCCAGCTACTCGGGAGGCTGAGACAGGAGAATTGCTTGAACTCGGGAGGCAGAGGTTGCAGTGAGCTGAGATTACGCCACTGCTCTCCAGCCTGACACCTGGCGACAGAGTGAGACTCTGTCTCAAAAAAAAAAAAAAAAAAAAGGACAACCTCCCTTGTATCTCTGGTCTTCATTCTGAAGGTTATTAACATGAAAAACCTATGGATATTTTTAGAAACAAACAAAAAACGATCAGAGAACCCCCTGATCCGGCAAATACTGGTAGTATGTGTCCACAGCACTTCCTTTAGCGAGCCCTGCAAGGGGTTAGCACCAAGGTGTCAGGGCAGTGGATGATGCAAGGGACACCTGAGCCCCACAGGCTCCCCACAAACACCTGCCCCTCACCTGAGGCAATAAGACAGCACATGGCGACAAAGCTGGGGGAGTCTTGCCAGCTCCACATTGAAGGTGGAGGCAGGACCTTCCGCAGCAGGGCAGGAGCCCTGGAGTAAGGGAGACAGCCAGTGCCGCAGGTGGGAGGGGCGCACAGGAAGCACATGCCAGGAAGACCCCACAACAGCAAAACCCACCATCCCCAGAAGAAGGCTCTGTGGAAGGCTGAGACACAGGATTAGAGGCCAACCTTGGTCCTAATTACTTTTAAACAATATGTATCTCCTAGCTCTGAGCAATGGAAGGTTCGAGAAACTGTGACAACCTAACAGCAGTGCCCACCCCTAACATCTAAATGCCCTTCCCCACTGAGAGGGGCAGAGCCCTGCAGAGGATGGACCAATTGCAGGGCTTGGTAAAGAAATGTACAGAAATGCTGGGATGCCACGTGGTGCCTGAAGACCACTAAGGAGAGATCAAAAGTCACGAAAGCCAATTTGCAGGGGCCTCCGTCAGCCGAAGACAGGACAATCTGAGAATCACACAGAGTAATGATGGTATCTGATTAAAATGCATTGAAAACATGAAGACCTGTAAGTTTATAATGAGAGACAATAAGGTATAGGACAGAGAGAGAAAAAAGAGAGAGGCAGTCACTGGTCCACGTTGGAGATAACTTGGGCACTACCCACTCAGCAAATCAGCAATTAAAGGGAAAGATCTCAGCATGTATCCTCCCTTACTTGTACAATAGGTTTTCTGGGGGAACCAAATAGCTCTAATTGATGAGGGAACACTGCTTTGTACCAAAGGATTCTAGCTATTAAGAGAGAAAAAGTGGCACATGATGAGTTACAACATACGAAATGCAAAAAATGTGGGGAACAAAACAAGTAAGTGATACCATGAGAAAGAAGCAGACAAATCTTTTGAACAAATCAGTGCTTGGGAATCACAGACATGCCTCAAAAGACACGTGGGTATCACCAAAGGCACTGGACTATCTGATACAAATTTAAACAAAGCAACCACACAATGGTGTTTGGAAATGGGCTGGGTATGACACGATGCCAGGGCTAATTTTGTTGATAGCATAACACTGCCATTAGCTTTTTTATTAAGTCAACATTTTTTAGCAATGCATTCTCAAACGTGTTGGAGCAAAATGATAAAAGGTCTGGGTTTGCATTAAAATATTTCATCATCAAAAATAATAAAACATGCAAAACAAATCCTGATAGTTATTGAATTGGATGATGGGTACACAGAGTTTTATTATAATGTTTTCTTTGATGTGGTCAGTGTTTAAACGTTTTGTTTTCTTTTTTGTTTCAGAGACAGGGTCTCATTCTGTTGCCCAGGATGGAGTGCGGTGTCACGATCATAACTCACTGTAACTTCTAATTCCTGGGCCCAACTGATGCTCCTGCCTCAGCCTCCTGAGCAGCTGGTACTACAGACGCAAGCCACCATGCCACACCAATGTTTAAAATTTTTGCAGAGAGAGGATCTTGCTATGTTGCCGAGATTTCTCTTGAACTGTTTTGCAGTGATTCTCCTCTCAGCACTGGGATTACAGGCATGAGGCACCACACCTGGTCTAAATATTTTATAATAAAATCTTCTTACACATATTTTAGTAAGGGAAAAGTACTCCAAATATACGTATTTATAATTAGGTACAGGTGAAAAGTAAGCTCTTAAAATATTTTGAAGCAAGGAACGCTATTCAAAATCTCTCTCTCTTTCTCTCTCTTTCTTTCTCTTTCTCTCTTTGTCAATAAAACTATATCAATCCATATCCAGATGGCTTAGAATCATTAACCAAGGAGGAGATATAATGGGCACATATGTTTGAGTTACATTCTCAGCACCGCAGCCCTGTTATGATGCAATAGTTCTTTGCCGTGCTTCTAACAGGACTCTAATGGCATACATTAGTCTGCATCTATACATCCAGAACATTTTGAAATAAATTAGCTAGTTAAAACGCAAGAAGGGAGCCCTGACACGTCAACAGCAGAGCTAGAAAATGATTATAGACTTTCAGAACGGAGGGTTGAAATGTGCTGTCACAGGAGATGAATCTGACCATTTGATGAGGTGTAGCCCTCATAACCCCAGAGTGAGGTCTGCAGGAAGAAGCAGTGTTTCAGAGCATTCACAGATGGATGAGTGGAATTCAGGTCATCCAAATGATGCGGGGTACAAATTGCTGCTGGCAGCCTTGTTTGAGTGGTTCACTCAGGGTGGCTGTTCTCAGACTCACTAATTAATCCTGGATCACAGGTGGCCCAAAGGGAATGAGCCCCCTCCTTCCAGATGCCCAGACCCACACAGTGACGCTGCCTATGGAGCAGAGGCCCTTCTGAGAAATTGAGAAAACCAAGAACATCCCCGGACACCTGAAAGGGCAGGAAGGCACCTGCCCTGTGAAATGGGTCTCCAGTCATATTTCACTTGATTAAACAGGATTCAGGGACCACTTCTGGCTCACCGTGGACTAAGGTTGCAAGTACATGTCTGACGTATGTATTGACCACTTGGACATGGCAGGAGGTGATGTCCCGGTCTTTTCCCGCAGCTGGAGGAGAGGGGAGACCAGGAAATGATGTGCTGAGAGCAGAAGTGCCAGTGGAAGTGGGCAGCACAGTGCTGGAGAGGAGTTTAATTTGTAAAAGTGCAGCATACCAGTGTGGCGATAAACAATCCGATTCATACATGCCAAGTGACGGGCTCAGAGCCAAGGGAGGAGGAAAGAGTGGTGGCAGCGGGGGCTGCAGGGAAGAGCTCACTGAATACCCCAGTCCTGACGACCCCCAGAGAAACTCTAGAGTCAAGAAAGCCACCAAATCACAAGCACACTAAGAACTAAGGAACCTTCTGAGATTTCAAAAGAGCTACTCCAAGGACCTGTGCAAAGCTTCACTTATCATAACACTTCCCCCCACGCACCTGTCCACACTAGCCTAGCCCCGTCATAACATTTCCCCCCACGCACCTGTCCACACTGCCCTAGCCCCGTCATCACACTGCCCCCCACGCACCTGTCCACACTGCCCTAGCCCCGTCATAACACTTCCCCCCACGCACCTGTCCACACTGCCCTAGCCCTGTCATAACACTTCCCCCTGCACCTGTCCACACTGCCCTAGCCCCATCATAACACTACCCCCCACGCACCTGTCCACACTGCCCTAGCCCCGTCATAACACATCCCCCCACGCACCTGTCCACACTGCCCTCGCCCCGTCATAACACAACCCCCCCCCCACCAGTCGAGCGGCAGAGCGGCGTGGCGGGACAGCGTGGCCCGGG
>CAUYLG010074930.1:0-20837 GCA_963573385.1 Cacajao melanocephalus
ATTTCACAGGTTTAAATAAAATATTGGTTGGCTGCTTGTTTGTTATTTTCATCTCTTATTCCTTCCTGTCTCCATTGTTAAGCACAATTATTGGCATAAAAGAGTTTTTTAATACCCATTTTTAGACTGCATTCTAGCCTGAGCAATAGAACAAGAATCCCGTTCTCTCTCCCTCTTTCTCTTCCTCTTTCTTTCTCTCTTACATTCTTTTTTTTTCTTTCTTTCACTGTTACTTTCTTTCTTTTCTCTCTTTTTCTTTCTTTCTTTCAAAAAAAATAATAACAAAAATAACAGGAAAATCTCAGAATAGGTGGAGATTAAACAACACACTTCTAAATAACACATGGGTCAAAGAAGAAAGATCAAGAGAAATCTAAGAATATTTTGAACGAAATTACACTGAAAATACACCTTATCAAAATGTGTAGGATGCATTGAAAGCAGTGCTTACAGGAAATTTGTAGTATCGAATGCATATACTAGAAAAGAAGAAAGATCTAAAATCAGTCACCTAAGCTTCCATCTTGAGAAACAAGAAAAAGAAAAGCAAATTAACCAAAGTAAATGGAAGAAAAGAAATAATAAAAATTAGAGCACAAATCAATGAAATTGAAAACAGGAAATCAAGAGAAAAAAATGATGAAACCAAAAACTGGTTCTTTGAAAAGATCGATAAAATCAGTAAGTCTCTAGCCAGACTAGGAAAAAAAGAGGACACAAATTACTGATAATAGAAATTAAAGAAGGGATGCCACTACAGATCCTATGGACATTAAAAATAAGGGAATATTATGAACAGACTCTATACCCACAAATTTGATAACCTAGATGAAATGGACCAACTCCTTGAAGGATACAATCTATCTAAACTCACACAAGAGAAAATAGACAACCTGGGTAGGCCTATATCTATTAAAGATACTTAGTCAATAATTAATAACCTTTGAAAACAAAAAACGTCAGGCTCACATGGGTTTACTGGGGAATTCTACCAAGCATTTAAGTGAGAAATTACATCAATTCTTTACAATCTCTTTCACATAGAAATAGAGAAGATTCTTCTTAACTCCTTTTATGAGACCAGCATTACCTTAACATCAAAACCAAAGACATTATAAGAAAAGGAAATTGGCTGGGTGCAGTGGCTCACACCTGTAATCCCAGCACTTTGGGAGGCCAAGGGGGAGCGGATCACTTGAGGTCAGGAGTTCCAGACCAGCCTGGCAAACATGGTGAAACCTCGTGTCTACTAAGAATACAAAAATCAGCCAGGTGTCGTGGCAGTCGCCTGTAATCCCAGCTACTCAGGAGGCTGAGACAGGAGAATCTCTTGAACCCAGGAGGTGGAGGTTGCAATGAGCTGCGATCGTGCCACTGCACTCTAGCCTGGGCAACAGAGCAAGACTCCATCTCAAAAAAAAACAAAAAAAAGATTAATTTGAATATTAGATTACCAAGCCAGGATATTAAATAGCTAATATTCTCAGATCTGCCTGTAGCTTGTATCATGTCCTGAACCATTCATTTAGTCTCCTAACACTTCTGCATCAATATTCATAAAACAACTGAGGTAAATTAGGTAATATCTTAGATGTCTTTCAACATCAATGTCCTAAGATTGTATTAACTATTGCAATTGCAAATTGAAAATGCAAACTAACAGAACATATATTATTGGCATTAATACCATAATTTGAATTTTGCATTTGTGTATTTTTAATAACCTTTTGCTATAGGCTTGACTTTTTAAAAATTCAGTGTGCTTTTAAAGTATAATCATGAATAATAGTCATCTGGAAAAGAAAGTAGAACTCATAATGCCAGCTACAGGGTAAAAAATCTTTTCAACAAATTGTAGTAGAACAACTGGATATCCACATGGGAAAGAAATAAATTTTGAACTTTATCTCAATTGGTTGGTTGTTCAAAATATGCCTACAGATTATTTGATACTCATCCCTTATAAAGGTATAAATTGGCTGGGTGCAGTGGCTCACACCTGTAATCCCAGCACTTTAGGAGGCCAAGGTGGGTGGATCACTTGAGGTAGTATTGTATAATATGTATATATCTTATGTTGTTTATCTATGTACCTATTAATGAATATTTAGTTTCTTTATGGGTTTTTTTTTTCTGCTATTATGAACGTTTTGGAACATTCATGTGCTAGGTCAGGAGTTCAAGACCAGCCTGGCCAACATGGTGAAACTCCATCTCTACTAAAAATATGTTTTTAAAAAATTAGCTGGGCATGGTGGCACATGCCTGTAATCCCGGCTTCTTGGTAGGCTGAGGCAGGAGAACCCCTTGAACCCAGGAGGCAGAGGTTGCAGTGAGCCGAGATTATGCTACTGCTCTCCAGTCTGGGCAACAAAGTAAGACTCCACGTCAAAAAAAAAAAAAAAGATATAAATTAACTCCTATCATTTTGAATGTGGGATGGACTTACAGACTCATGTCTAATGAGTAGAGTCAAGCTGAAGCAGTGGTGTGAAGCTTTGACGCTGAGTTATAAGACACACCCTGATATCTTCCTCACTAGTTCTTGCTTAGATCATTTGCTCTAGGCAAAGCTAGCAGCAAAGTTGTGAGGATACTCAGCCTTGTAGAGAGTTCCATACAGCAAGAAACTGAGACCTTCTGTCAACAGGCATGTGAGTGAGCCACCCTGCATGCAGACCCTTTGGCCCCATGCAGACTACTGAGGGCTACAGCCATGGCCAGCAATTTGACTATAACCTCATGAGGTCCTGAGCCAGAATCATCAAGCTAAGCCTCTTCCAAACTCCTGACTCTTATAAGCTGTGTGAGACCAGAAATTTATTTGTTGCTTTAACTGCTAAATTTTGGAGTAATCTGTTATTCAGTAGTAGAGAATATACCTCATAGCAGGCCTAAAAGTGAAATCAAAAGAATTATTGACCTAAATATAAAAGTTAAAATTATAAAATTTCTAGAAAAAAACAAGGGCTAGGTAAAGATTTCTTAAGTGAAATACAGAAAACGTGAACTATAAAAGAGAAAGTTAAGTTGGACTTCCTCAAAAGTACTCATGCTCCTCAGAAGACATATTAAGAATAAAAATACAAGTCACAGAGGAGGAGGAAATATATATATATATGTACGTTTTAAGGACTTCTATCAAGAATATGTAAAGAACTCAGTAATCAAGAAAACTCAATTTTCATAATGTACAAAAGATTTGAACAGACACTTTACAAAAGAAGATACTAAATGGCTAAGAAGCATACAAAAAGATTCTCAATGTCATCAGTTACTGAGGAAATGTAAACTAAAATCACAGTGAGATACCTCTTCGTAAAATGTCAAATTGTTTGACCATTTTACATTATTATTTTACTTAAAAGATTAGACAGTCCCCTAACTTATGATCCATTCCTGGGATACTTACCCAAGAGAAATAAAAATAAGTATCTATACAAAGACTAGCACATGAATGTTCAAAAATGTTCATAATAGCAAAAAAACCCATAAAGAAACTAAATAGTCATTGATAGGTACATAGATAAACAAAATAAGATGTATAAATATTATACAATGCTACTCAACAATAAAAAGGAATGAGCTATTATATTTATGTAATAACATAAATGAATTTCAAAATCATTAGGTTGAAAGAAGCCAAAGAAAAGAGAGTACATATTGTATGCTATTTACATAAAATTTTAGAAAATGCAAACTAACTTACAGTGACAGAAAGTAGACCAGTGGTTACCCATGGTTCACAGTGGAGGAAGGAATGAACTGCAAAAGGACACCAGAAATCTTCTGGGAGTGATAAAAATGTTCTGCACTGCTATGGTTTGAATGCCCCCTCCAAAACTCATATTGAAATTTAATTGGGATTTTGATGGTATTAAGAGGTGAAACTTTTAAGAGGTGACTTTTTTCAGGCATGCACTCTCTCACCATGTGATACCTTCTGTCCTGTCATGGTGCAGCAAGAAGGTCCTTATCAGATATAGCCCCTTGATCTTAGACTTCCAGCCATAAGAACTATGAGCCAAATAAATA
This sequence comes from Cacajao melanocephalus, assembly GCA_963573385.1. Lineage (NCBI taxonomy): Eukaryota > Metazoa > Chordata > Mammalia > Primates > Pitheciidae > Cacajao > Cacajao melanocephalus. The sequence continues at coordinate 4,036 of CAUYLG010074930.1, forward strand.
TTTCTTAACAAATTATCTAGTGTGTGGTATTCCATGGTAGCAGCAGAAAATGGACTGACATGTACCTTGCTTGTAACCGTAATTGATGTTGCATACAACTGTCAAGACACATAAAATCTGCACTTTAAAAGAATGTAATATACTCTATATAAATAATATCTCAGTAAATTTTATTTAAAATTAAAGAAAAGGAAATTAGAGACCAATATATCTCATGAACATAGTTGAAAAATCCTCAACAAAATATCAGCAAATTAAATACAATAATGTATAAAAAGAATTATAAACCATGACCAAGCGAATTTACCCAGGTATGCAAAGCTGGTTCAACATTTGACAATCAGTTAATGTAATCTGCCAATCAAATGCCATCAACATTTGAAAATCAATTAATGTAATCTGTAAATCTTCTCTTTTAGCAATAAGCTAAAAGAGAAAAATCTTATGATCATGTCAGTAGATGCAAGAAAAGCATTTGATGAACTCCAACACCCATTCATGATAAAAAATTATCAGTGAACTAGGAATAGAGGGGGAACTTCATCAACTTGATAAAGAATATGTACAAAAACTTAATAGCTAACATATTTAATGGTGCAAAAGCTACAAGCTTTCCCAGTAAGATCAGGAAGAAGGGAAAGTGTCCCCTCTCACTACTGTTTTTCACCATCATACTGCAAGTCCTAGCTAATGAAGTAAGAAAAGAAAAGGAAATGAAAGGTATACAGATTTGGGATGGAGAAATAAGACTTTCTTTGTTCCAAGACTGTATAACTATCTATGGTAGAAAATCCAAAAGAATCGAAAAAAAAAATTCCTGGAACTTTTTTATAGCAATTATAGCATGGTTGCAAGAAAAATGGTTAGTGTACAAAAGTTGGTTGCTTTCTGATACACTAGCAATGAACAAGCAGAATTTGAAATTAAAAACAATGCCATTAACATCAGCACTCCCTAAAATGAAATACTTAAGTATAAACATAACAAAATGTCTATAAGATCTATATGAGGAAAACTATAAAACTCTTATGAAAGAAATCAAACAACTCATAAATGGAGAGATGTTCCATGTTTATGGGTAAGAAGATTGAATATTGTGAATATGTCAGTTCTTTCCAACATGATCTATAGATTCATTACAATAGTATTCAGTATTTCAGCAAGTTACTTTGTGGATATTGACAAACTGATTCTAATCAGGCAAAAGACCCCGAATAGCTAAGACAATATTGATGAAGAAGAACAGAGTTGAAGGACTGACCTATCCCACTTTAAAACCGACTATAATGCTACGTAATCAAGATATTGTGGTATTGGCAAAAGAATAGACAAATAAGCCAGTGGAACAGAATAGAGAGCCAAGAAATTAACCCATATTAATAGAACCTGATCTATAATAAGGGAGCAAAGACAATCTTTTCAACAAATAGTGCTGGAACAACTGGACATTCATACACCAAAAAAATTAACCTAGACACAGACCTTATACCCTTTACAAATGTTAACTCAAAATGGATCATAGACCTAAATGTAAAATGCAAAACTATAAACATCCTAGAAGATAACATATGAGAAAACCTAAATGACCTTGGGGATGGTAGTGACTTTTTACATACGACACCAGCATGATCCATGGAAGAAATAATTGACAAGCTGGACTTCATTAAAATTAAAAAACTTCTGCTCTGTGAAAGGCAGTGTCAAGAGAACGGTAAAATGTGCCACACATTTGGAAAATGATGTTTGCAAAAACCACATCTGATGAAAGACTGGTTATCTAAAATATGCAAAGAACTCTTAGAACTAAAAAATAATAAAACAAACAACCAAATTAAAAATGAGCTAAAGACTTTGATACCTCACAAACAAAGATATGCAGATATTATTCAGTGCTAAAAGGAAATGCGGCATCAACCGATGAAAATACATGAAGGCATCTTAAATGCATATTACTAAGTGAAACAAGCCAGTCTGAAAAGGCGTGTTTTCAGCTCTCTGACATTATACAAAAGGCAAAGCTATGAAGACAATAAAAAGATCATTGGTGTTTAGTGAAGGTCTCATTCTGTCACCCAGACTGGAGTTCAATGGCACAAGCATGGCTCACTGCAGCCTTGACCTCCTGGGCTCAAGCAATTCTCTTGCCTCAGCCTCCCAAGTACCTGGGATTACAGGCACACACCACCACTCCTGGCTAATTAAAAAAAAATTTTTTTAGAAATAGGGTCTTGCCATGTTGCCCAGGCTGGTCTCAAACTCCTAGCTTTAAGCAGTCTTCTTTCCTCAGCCTCCCACGGTACTGGGATTATAGGCATGAGCCACCATGCCTGGCTAGATTTTTAGGACAGTGAAAATACTCTGTATACAGATACTATAATGGTGGATTCATGTCATTATACATCTGGCCAAACACATAGAATGTACAGCACCAAGAGTGAACAATAATGTATGCTATGAACTTGCGGTGATAATGACATTCAATGTAGGTTCATCAGTTGTAACTAGTATGGCACTCTTTTGGGAGATGTTGATAATGGGGGAGGCTATGCATGCTTAGGGGCAAGGAGAATATGGGAAATCTCTGTAACTTCTGTTTAATTTCGTTGTGAACCTAAAACTACTCTTTAAAAAATGTATTTTTCTAAAAAAAAAAAAGCCTGGATAATGTCCCTTTCCCCTGTGTATAGTCACTCCAGTAAAGGTGTTTGCAGAAGACAAAGAAAAAGTACTTTAACCAGTGTTCAAGGACTTTCCTCAAGAATATCTGGAGGATTTATTAAAGCTCAGGTTGCTGAACCTGTAACCCAGAGTTTCTAATTCAGTACATCAGAGGGAGGGCCTGAGAATTTGCATTCCTAATAAAGGCCAAAGTCATGCTGTTCCTGGTGGCTTGGGGACTTTAGTTTGGGAATCATTGTAATAGAACCACTCACGGATGCTCAGACTAGCATTTCGAATTCACACATTTTGGCATATTCACCCAATTTGAGAAATTTTGAGGCAGGTGTGTTTTTCATTTGTTTACTAGATAGTGCTAGGAGTTAACTTCATAAATATGTTGTGGGTTAATTTTAATCAAGGACTTCATGACCAGTACTTTACATCTAATGTTAGAATCAATATTGGTGCTATAAATCTTCACAAATGCTTTATTGCTGCAATGAAACTCTGACTTGTAAGTCAGCTGTCTCCCTGACTAATGATCATTAGTAATAGTTTATGTAGAAACTCTCAGTTTGTCTGTCAGAGATGACAATTTTTTTATTTGATTTATTTCCTAGGACAATTATCCTTCAAAAGTTAATACTAGTATGACAAGGGTAATTTATCACAGCTTTACAAAGGTTCATGTTACAAACATAAAATTTGATCATTTTAAATATTGAAAATTAACATATTTTTTCTTTACTGTGAAAGAAAAGTAGAGGCTCATTTTTGGATGACCAGTTCCCTCTCTAAAAGTGCTGATTTCAGCCAGGTGCAGTGGCTCACGCCTGGAATGCCAGCACTTTGGGAGGTCGAGGTAGGCAGACCATGAGTTCAGCAGTTCGAGACCAGCCTGGCCAACATAGTGAAACCCCCATTTCTACTAAAACTACAAAAAATTAGCCGGGCATGGTGCAGGCACCTGTAATCCCAGCTACTCAGGTGGCTGAGGCAGTAGAACCACTTGAACCCGGGAAACAGCAGTTGTAGTGAGCCGAGATCGTGCCATTGCACTCCAGCCCTGGAGACAGTGTGAGACTCCATCTCAAAAAAAAAAAAAAAAAAGTGCTGATTTCCCTAGGCCCTGCACTGGTCTGGACAGGAGAGCCTCATAGCTATGCCTGTGTCAGTGAAATAGTACATGTTGCCTTTCTGTGTTAATGCTACTATTATAGAAGCAATTATGAAATTATAACCTAAATCCACAATGATCGACTGCTATTGCTGAGTCCTAAATTATCATGAAGGATACAATTTTAAAAGTATCCAGAGGAGACAGAAAAAACTTGGTTAAAATTTTGGTCACTGGTTTTAAAAGGAAATTGAGATATTCCACTTGATTTTTTGTGTGTGTTATTGCTGAAGAGCAGATGCAATGATATAAACTCAGATTATAGTAAAGAGAAGTAATTTGGATTTCGATATTTGAAAGAAATTATTTATATAAAGATTGTTTTAAAAAGAGACAACAAAAAGCATATTTTATCAGAATAAATCCTTATTTTCAAATTTCTTAACAAGAAAAGATTTTCCTCTTATAGCACCATGAGTTTATCCATTGCATTAGAAAACAGGACAGAATAGATAAAGAAAGTATCCTTAGATTTGGTCATTTTTTTAAAAGACTCTCTTTTCTCTAAACTCCTAGCAAGTAGAAAACAGTATGTATTTGTTTTCTTCATCTTTTTGCTTCTCTTAAATACCCGACAGGGGAGGTCCATGTTAAAAGTAAAATTACACAAAGACTGTCAACAGAAGGTAATGAGTAACTGCTCTTGATAATTAGTTCTTTGTGTAATTATATATTATTAAACTTTCCTTGAGAAAATTAAAAATACTTTTGAGGAAGTAAAATTACATGCTGAATGAAATAACTCTCAAGTATGAGAGAATATAAAAATACCATATATTGAACCATGTGCAAATACAAAATAATGAACTTATAAAGAAGATGCTGAGCCATCAGGTATAATCCAGAGTTGCCTGGAAACTACTGTAGACAGACATAGCCTGCTGTGTCTCCATCTGCAATGTCAATAATTATTGACTGAATGATCAATAAATAACTGATTAAAACACTAATGAAGTACGGGTTTTCTTCAAAGCATGTGTGGAAAAAAATAAATTCTCATATTGCAAGTGTAATGGAGATGTAGTTCCCTAATAACTAAATTCTAGTCTTGGGAGTGTGAAAGAGCACAGCAAAATGAGCTTCTGTTTTTCTGTCTAGAAAGCTAAAGAGTGAGAAAGAGAACATAAATACAGACTAGAAAGTCATGAAGGATATAGAAAACAAATGTATTTCACAAAACCATACAGTTTTATAAATAAAAGCTGTATCATAATGTTTGAAAGAAATAATTTATGACCAATAAAAGCAAGTGTCAACTTAGTGTAGAAAACTTAAAGAATTCTTTAATTCAGGAAGGTTTATTGATTATTTTCTTATAATTTATAGATTATTAGTTTATAATGAGCTAATAAGAAAATAAGGATTCTATAGAATGCAGTCATAAATTTTGAGATTATCATCAGGAAGAATTTGCTGCTATTTTCCAAGACAGGATATTGGGATATATGGAACATGAATTTAACCAGTTGTGGCAGTTCATGTATTCTACTTTAGTTCAGTTTTCATTATTTAAATTTTTTTATTTGAGACAGATGATTATCTTGGAATGTAACATTTTTCCTAATCTATTGAATTTCCCTTTGTTGAGGTGCCTTAATACCTCATGTAAGTTTTACTGCCAAGTGTTTTGATTCAAACATTAAGTTTTAAGTAGTAATCTTAACATAAGCTTAGAAAAAAAATAGAATATAATACTCTTTTCAAATTGCTTTTCTCTTTATCTTTTCTAGAAAAGTTTTTTGAAATGAAGAAAGGACAATGTAAAGATGCTCTAGAAATTTACAAACGATTTCTAACTAGAATGACACGAGTGTCTGAATTTCTCAAGGTTGCAGAGGTAAGTGATACTAACTTTTGTGGGGAATATAATTTTTAAAATATTTGCTCATGTATTTGGAGTATATAATAGAATGTATAAAGGAGTTACAGTCTATTAGGGTTGGAAGTGCCTCAGTATATTAAGGTTGGAAGTGACTGTGGAAGTCGTCTCATCCAACTTCTCACTCAGAGCTCTACTCTGTACGCCTACATCCTAATCAGATGATCATTCTGCATTTGAATAAAAGTTTCATGGATAATAAGGTCATTTGCTGCTTTGCAAGGTGGTCTATTCCTCCATTCCACCTAATGGCTATCTTTAATTTGTTAGAAAATCTTTATTTTCATTGAACCTTAGGTTTGCCTTTGGGAAAAAACTGTTTATTTTTCTTAGCATGTAAACTATAAATCATAAATTCTGACCTTCCTTACTTTGTCAATGATTTATATACAATGAAAAATAAAACAGAAAATACAATTTGTTTTATAAAGTTTATAAATTGTTTCTTAAGGATATATTTTTATACTTGATTAGAATACCTGTGTAACTATATAGTTGGTGTTCCTGAAATTATCTGTAAATTGGTATTTTTCTCTTATAAAATCCAATTAATGATTCATGCTGATAGTGGAAATTGTGATATTGTTATTATAGTCCTTTGGAAGAATGGCAAGTGTATTTTTATATTGTATGTCTATTAACTGATTACTAGGAACTGACTGGAATGTTGTGTGAAAGAGGTTCTAAGGCTCAGCAGCAAGCCATACAATGCTGTGGATATGGGACATTCATGCCACGTTTTTGCTGTTTTTGTCATTTTGAGAATATACTGCAAGAACAAGCATTTTATAGCCACAATTTCAGAAGTCTTCTAGTCCATAAATTGTGTTTAAAATATTTTATTCATAGTGGTAATAATTGCCACATGTAAATTCTGGGACCAAAGTAATATCACAAAATGCTGATTCTTGAACTTTCACCCATACAACATGTAATTAGAATAAACATCTTTTTTAAATATAAGGGAAACAAAAGATAAAGATTAGCTTATGTAAATTATATATACGTTAAAGCACATTCATGTGTCTTTCCTCATGGGTTTATCAATGTTGGTTGTCTTTTAGGAAAGACAGAATTGCTTGAAATTTTTTCCTTTGCTGCTATACAGGTTTTGTATTTGCTGTGATTTTGCCATGGTTTAATCATAATTATCAGCATAATCTAGTAAAATTTGCCAGATTTCTTTCTGCAAAAAGATAAATTATGCCCAAATACCAAGAACAGATTATCTTATTGTTTTATTAAATCTTAGTATACATTCACTCCAGTTTCTCATTTGTTATTGTACATAAGTAAGGAGCTGGCATGTAGCAGTCTGGGGTATACATTTCTCTAATCAGCATTGCAAGGCTGGGCTCAAGGTTCCCATGATAAAAGTTCTACTTATTTGTCAATTCCTTCTGTCTTAACATGTCAAATTTCACTTTTTGTCTCATGTTAGCACAAGCCCAACTGAGGCCATTGAGAAAGAGATATATAGAAACCAGATGTCATTTTAAGAGTCTGTCTTTAAATAACTGGATAATAAATTTTAAAATTATTTTTATTTCAACATTATGATTAAGACTTTTTCATCGAATGAATACTAACTTACAAAAATTTTTGATAGAGTAAACATTAAACCACAATGGGACAACCATAACCATTTGTGTTTTCTTTCACATGTAAATCACATTGTTGATAATTTGAACACAAAATGTTTAAATACCAGTGTTGAGTGGTTGTTATGATTGGTTAATGTAGAAATTTTCAACAAATGTACAAATCTCTCTCTACTGTACAGTACTCATGTGGTCTATCTGTGGATTCATACTCAATAGCCATCCCATAGTTAGTACCATTTACCTGAAGAGTCTCAAGAAGACTTCTAGAATATAATTTTCAAAATACAACTTTTTTTATTGGTCATTTGGAAAATAATAACAGTAAGTTGTTTGTTGTATTAAAGAAAAGGTAATGTAGTTGAACAATTTCTTTGGAAATATTCAAATTTGTGAAATTGCTTGAAGTACAGAAAACTTACGATGTCTTATATTCTTATTCTGAAGTCTCCTATGGCAGAAAAGTAAAACTTTGTAAAATAATTTTTACAGGTAAGAGATATTCTGCTAAATACTCTTCTCTTTTGTAGAACCAAGTTATTCTTAGTTTTCTATTCTAAGGTGGATATCAGAGTCGTAGGAGTTACATCTCCCAGAATATTTGCATTCAGAAAGTGATGAGATTTCTGTAACACACTTCACTCTAGTCCTCTAATTATATTGTGGTTCAGAAGTTCAGAGCAATAAAAATAGCAATGTTGAGGAAGAATTCCTAAATTGTGTCTTTTAACAGAATTATCCATTTAATGGAAATACGTCACCTTTTCTCAAACTGATTTCAGTATTAGGGATCCCTAATAATTTTATTTTAAAAATCCCTCTTTCAGTGCCTTTTTAGCACAGTAGGCAGCGAGTCAGTCTCATAAAAATGCCTCATCTAAAGTGGTGTTAAAATGTACAAAACAATACAGTTGCTTTAATTTGTAATTTGCATAATTTGTAATAATATAAGTGGATTTAGGAAAGCATCACTGGCCAAGCTATTCCTAAAGCCAGAGTTCATTAGGTGAATTAGAAGGTGAATTCCAGAGAGGGAAAGAAGATGGCCAGCTAGACAAAACCAGCAAATGCCTCTCCCACTAAGAGGAACCAAAATATCGAGTAAATCATCACATTGATGATTAACAGATCTTTTGAGAGAAAATACTGAAAATCAATAGAGAAGCAACACAGACACCATAGTTGAACAGAGAGGAAGTTGGGAAGCCTGCTCGGAGACACAACATGCCAGCTGCTGTAAAATATGACCATAGTGCCCATCCCCAGCGCTCTCCATCTTGCTCTGCAGTTCCTGCTCTCTACTGCCCAGGAGAGATCAGAGCCACCATTGCTGCAGGACCAGGGTATATCTGATCCACATGCCCCCTCACCTGCTAGCCCCTCCCAAGACTGACTGCCTGCCCACTCCCACAGGAGGATTTCCACAGCACAGCCCCTGCTTCCCTCCCTGAGTATTTTGCTGGTGGCCTGGAAGCAGACCTGCACCCTCAGTGCAGCCAGTGCTTGACCCCAAGGGGCCAGAAGACAAATCTGCAGGTCCAGTTTCAACTCCCCAGGACTCAAGAACATTGCCTATGAATATCAAGCTGAGATCTATGGCCTGAGCTCAAGTTGGGGAAGAGCCTCCAGTGTCAGAACAAAAAGAAGATTGTGACTTAGGTTCTTGTGCTGGTGCAGGTTTTTGTGCAAATGCAGAAGCTGGGTGTCCATCCTTTCACAAGACCTGTCTGGGAATGGCGTGGCTAGCCACAGCTTCTTTCACAGGGAGCCCTGCAGCCTCCATCACCTGGAACAGCTCAGTTATCTGGGAGCAGAAGGCTTGGGACAAGTCTAGCCAGTCAGGATGCTCCTGCAGCAGGAACTGGAGGAAGACCTGTTGGGTCAGAGGAGCACAAGCTGAGTGGGCCACACAGCTGTCTCCCAGGCTGAAAAATCTGGGCCACAGGCACTTTTCCACTTGCATACCCATGATGCTACTTCCCTGCCCAGGGATCCTTCACCCCAACCCATTGCAATGCCAGACCACAATAGTCATATCCCACAACCTGCTCTGACTCTCATTAAGCACAATGCCTCCCCGACCCCTAGCCCCGAGCCTTACAGATCTCCTAGTGACCTCTCAGCTGGGACAACCCCTAAAGGGAGAGGGGAGTACTCTCCCTTTGGGGCAAAGAAAACATGGTGCAGCATCAGTAGTTGAAGGGGACAGCACCAAGGCCCAAGGCCTGGAAACGGACTTGGACAGGGAGTTATCTCTTGTCCCCTGCCTCCCCTCCCCAGAGCACTGCTCCATACACATTGAAAAATAAGAGGGACGTGGCTGAGTTAAGAGTGTATTTTCTGGCCCTGATGGCACTGTGAAACGCCATCTACTAGACTGCACCCTGAATTGCACCACCAAACAAAAAGACATTGTTTCACCATGCAACACCTCTGAAACGCACTATGGGAACCCATCTGTAACCGCAGAACCTAGAACAGAGCATTGATCCTTTGAAAGCACTCAGAAATGAAACCAATAAACTATATACAACATTCACCACAGTCAAACCCTTAAGGGAAAAAACAATATAAAAACAAAAAGCCCCATCGAAATGACAGCAAATTGACAAAGAAAAAGAAAAGCCAGCTCCCTCAGATGAGAAGGAATCAGCTCAAGAACTTAGGCAATGCAAAAAGTTAGAGTGTTTTGTTACCCCCAAAGGATTAATGCTAGGGAGCATTAGCTCCCTGGCAATGGATCCTAACCAGATGAAATGTCTCAAATAACAGACACACAATCTGGATGGCAAGGAATCTAAATGAGATCCAAGAGAAAGTTGAAATCCAATCTAAGGGAGCCAGGAAAATGATCTAAGATATGAAAGATGGTGTAGCTGTATTAAAAAAGAACTAAACTGAACTTCTACAATTGAAAATTTCACTACAGGAATTTCAAAATATAGTTGGAAGCCTTAATAACAGACTAGATCACACAGAGGAGACAATTTCAGAGCTTGAAGACCAGTCCTTTGAATCAACCCAGTCAGAAAAAAATAAACAAAAATTAACAAAACCACCAAAAAATTTGATATTAAGGAAAGCAACCAAACCTACAATTCTCATTGGCATTCCTGCGAGAGAAGACAAAGTAAGCAACTTGGAAAACATATTTGAGGATATAATCCACAAAACTTTCCCCAGTCTTGCTGGAGAGATTGACATGTGAATACAAGAAATTTAGATAACCCCTATAAGATACTATACAAGATGACCATCCCAAGGCACATAGTCATAAGGCTTTCCAAGATCAACACAAGAAAAAATCTTATTGGCAGCTAGAGAAAAAGATCAAATCACCTATAAAAGGAACCTCATCAAGCTAACAGCAGACTTCTCAGAAGAAACTTCACAAGCCAGAGAGATTGGTGGCCTATTTTTTAGCATTCTTAAGGAAAAGAAATTACAAATAAGAATTTTATAACCCATCAAACTAAGCTTCATAAATGAAAGTGAAATAAAATCTTTTCCAGACAAGCAATTGATAAGGGAATGTGTTACCAATCAACTGGCCTTACAAGGCTTGCTTAAGGGAGTTCTAAACTTGGAAACAAAAGAAATCTGCTACCACAGAAATACATGTAAGTACATAGTCCATAGTCCCTACAAAGCAACTTCACAATTGAGACTATAAAGCAACCAAGTAACAATTCCATAACAGGAATGAAATCTCATGTATGAATACTACACCCCACTGAAAAGACACAGAGTGGCAAGTTGGATTTTAAAAAAGACCGAACCTTCTGCTGTCTTCAGTACATCCATCTCATATAATGACACCCATAGGCTCAAAGTAAAGGGATGAAAAAAGATGCATCACACCAATAAATAAAACAAAAAAGGACAGAGGTTGTTACTCTTGTATCAGATAAAACAGACTTAAAACCAGCAGTGAATCAAAGAGAAAAAAAAGACAAAGAAGGGCATTACATAATGATAAAAGGTTCAGTTCAACAAGGGGACTTACTTTTTAGCCAGAGGTGAGAGATTAGGGGGAAAAAAAAGACTAAAGTATTCTAAATACATATACACACCCAACATTGGAGCACCTAGATTTATAAAACAAGTACTTCTTGACCTAAGAAAAGACAGCCAGCCACACAATAATAATGAGGGACTTCATCACCCCACTGAAAGCATTAGACAGATCAGTGAGGCAGAAAACTAACAAAGAAATTATGAACTTAAATTTGACACTAGACCAATTGGACCTAATAGACATCTATAGAATACTTCACCCAAAAACCACAGAATATATGTTCTTGTCACCTACACAGAGTATGTACTCTAAGATCTATCACATGCTCAGCCATAAAGCAAATCTTAATAAATTTAAAAATATCAAATCGTAACAAGTATATTCTCAGGCCACAGTAGAATAAAAATAGAAATCAATGCCAAGAGAACTCTCAAAACCACACCATTACATGGAAACTGAACAACTTGCTACTGAATGACTTTTGGGTAAACAACAAAATTAAGGCAGAAATCAAAACATTCGTTGAAACAAATGAAAACAGAGACACAACATAACAAAATATCTGTGAGGCAGCAAAGGTGGTTTTAAGAGGAAGTCAGTTTTAAGAACTCCCCTGAGTTCTGGCCAAGTGGCTTCTCAATCAGTTCAAATTGTTACAAAGTTCAGCTGGAGATTTGTTTCTCCCTGTGGCCTTTTCCCAGTGCCTCTGGCCACCTTCCTGAAGGACCCTGATGAGGTCCGGTGAAAACAGAGACACAACATACCAAAATATCTGGGAGGCAGGAAAGGAAGTTTTAAGAGGAAAGTTTGTAGCACTAAAAGCCCACATCAAGATGTTAGAAAGATCTCAAATTAATAACCTAGCATCACACATAAAGGAACTAGAAAAACAAAAACAAACTAATCCCGGAGCTAGCAGAAGAAAAGAAATAGCCAAAATTAGAGCAGAACTAAATGTAATTGATGAGAAGAGGGTATCATGTTGGATGGGAGGCAGAACTAGATTGCAGCTGCAACTTGGATGGACAGAGCAGCATATGGAGGCTCACATCGTGAATTTTTGCTCCAGAATGACTGCAGGAATAAATCAGGAATCTTGAGAGGACCCATAGACGCCCCTGAAGAAAGCAGGTTGCTCCTATAAGACCCAGGATACACCCCAAATACTGTGAGTGTCCAAACTGTGGAGGTGGGAAAGGGAGATCATCTGTCCCTGAACACATGCCCCCACTGGGGAAAGCCTAGATAACAGGAGAAGATTTTGACCTTACCTGGAATTTAGTCAATTTAGAGAGCCAAGCGAAATACAGGGATAGTGGAAGCAATGGGAAAAACCCTGTGGGCTTGCTGGGTCCCCTAGCAAGCCATTTTTGCCTAGCCTCACAGGGGTCCTTCAGGAGGGTTGCCAGAGGGACTGGGAAAAGACCACAGGGAGAAAGAAATCTCCAGCTGAACTTTGTAAAAGTTTGAACTGATTCAGAAGCCTCTTGGCCAGAGTTCGGGGAAGGGCATGAATCTGGTGTGCAGATACTATAGGCAGGGGAAGAAGAAAAGCCATATTTGCCTTCGCAGCTGGGAGGTGGGTAGCCTGGGGCAAGCTCTCAGCCCTGCTTGCCCACTGCCTGGAAACTCACTCATTGTTGCTGGGAGGCATGTGGGAGTGAGATTGGTCCTTCGGATTGCATGGGAGCTGGGTGAGGCCTGTGACTGCCGGCTTTCCCCCACCTCCCTGACAAGCTGCATGACACAGTAGACACAGTCATAATCCTCCTAGGAACATAACTTCATTGACCTAGGAACCTTACCCCCACCTCTCACAACAGCCGCAGCAAGACCTGCCCAAGGATAGTCTCAGCTCAGATGTGCCTCACCTTGCTCTTGCCCTGTGGTCCTTCCCTACCCACCCTGGTAACTGAAGTCGAGCGGCATATACTCTTGGGAGTTCTAGGGCCCTGCCTCCCGCCTGTTCCTCCCCATACTGTCACAGCTGATGCTCTCTAGAAAGCGCCACTTCCTGGCAGGAGGCCAACCAGCACAAAAATAATGCATTAAACCACCAAAGCTAAAAACCCTCACAAAGTTCATTTCTGCGACCTCCACCAGAACAGGTTCTGGTATCCATGGCTGAGACACCCACAGACAGTTCACATCATAGGACTCTGTGAGACAACCCCCAGCACCAGCCTGGAGCCTGATAGACTTGCTGGATGGCTAGATCCAGAATAGAGATAACAATTACTACAGGTCGGCTCTGTGGAAGCCACATCCATAGGAAAAAGGGAAGAGTACTACATCAAGGGATGACCCTGTGTGACAAAAGAATCTGAACAACAGCCTTTAGCCCTATATCTTCCCTCTGACAGAGCCTACCCAAATGAGAAGGAACCAGGAAACCACCTCCGGTGACAGGACCAAAAAAGATTCTTTAACACCTCCAAAAACATCACACTAGCTCACCAGCAATAGACCCAAACCAAGAATAAATCCTTGATTTACCTGAAAAAGAAATCAGGAGGTTAGTTATTAAGCTAATCAGGGAGGCACCAGGGAAAGGCAAAGCCCAGTATAAGGAAATCCAAAAAATGATACAAGAAGTGAGGGGAGAAATATTCAAGGAAATAGATAGCATAAATAAAAAACAATCAAAACTTTAGGAGACAATTGACACACTTACAGAAATCCAAAATGCTCTGGAAAGTCTCAGCAATAGAATTGAACAAGTAGAAGAAAGAAATTAAGAGTTCAAAAACAAGGTCTTCAAATTAACCCAATCCATCAAAGAAAAAAGAATAAGAAAATATGAACAAAGCCACCAAAAAGTCTGGAATTCTGTTAAACAACCAAACGTAAGAATAATTGGTGTTCCCGAGGAAGAAGAGAATTCTAAAAGTTTGGAAAATGTATTTGGAGGAATAATTGAGGAAAACTTCCCTGGCCTTGCTAGAGACCTAGACACTCAAATGAACACAAGAAGCACAAAGAACACCAGGGAAATTCATCACAAAAAGATCTCACCTAGGCACATTTTTATCAGGTTATCCAAAGTTAGAATGAAGGAAAGAATCTTAAGAGCTGTGAGACAGAAGCACTAGATAACCTACAAAGGAAAACCTATCAAATTAATAGCAGATTTTTCAGCAGAAACCCTACAAGCTAGAAGGATTGGGCCCCTATTTTCAGCCTCCTCAAATGAAACAATGATCAGCTAAGAATTTTGTATCCAGTGAAACTAAGCTTCATATATAAAGGAGAGATACAGTCTTTTTCAGACAAACAAATGCTGAGAGAATTCACCACTACCAAGCCACCACTACAAGAACTGTTAAAAGGAGCTCTAAATCTTGAAACAAATCCTAGAAACACATCAAAACAGAACCTCTTTAAAGTATAAATCTTATATGACCTATAAAACAAAAATATAATTTAAAAAACAAAACCTCAAGGTATACAGGCAACAAATAGCATGATGAATGGAGAAATACCTCACATCTCAATACTAACATTGAATGTAAGTGGCCTAAATGCTCCACTTAAAAGTTATGGCATTGCAGAATGGATAAGAATTCACCAACCACCTACCTGCCAAATTCAAGCGACTCACCTAACACATAAAGTCTTGCACAAACTTAAGGTAAAGGGGTGGAAAAAGACACTTCAGGAAAATGGACAGCAAAAGCTAGTAGGTGGGGAGCTATTCTATCAGACAAAATAAACTTTAAAGCAACAGCAGTTAAATAAGACAAAATGGATATTATATAACGATAAAAGGCCTCATCCAACAGGAAAATATTACAGTTCTAAACATATATGTACCTAACACTAGAGCTCCCAAATTTATAAAAACGATTACTAATAAATTAGTAATGTATTAGTAATTGAGATAGCAGCACAATAATAATGAGGGACTTTAATATTCCACTTGCAGCACTAGACAGGTCATCAAGACAGAAAGTCAACAATGGATTTAAACTGTACCCTGGAACAAATGGACTTAACAGATATATACAGAACATTCCATCCATCAACCGCAGAATATACATTCTATTCAACAGTACACGGAACTTTCAAGATAAGATAAACCACAAAATGAGCCTCAGTAAATTAAAGAAAATTGAAATTCTATCAAGCACTCTAAGACCACAATGGAACAGAACTGGAGATGAAATCCAAAAGGAACCTCAAAAACCATGCAAATACATGGAAATTAAATAACATGCTTCTTAATGAACATTGGGTCAAAAATGAAATCAAAATGGAAATTCAAAAATTCTTCTAACTGAATGAAAGTAGTGACACAACCTATTAAAACCTCTGGGACACAGCAAAGGCAGTGCTAAGAGAAAAGTTCATAGCCCTTAATGCCTACCTCAAAAAATCCAGAAGAGCCCACCGGACTATCTAAGGTCACACCTCGAGGAACAAGAGAAACAAGAATGAACCAGACCCAAACCCAGCAGAAGAAAGGAAATAACCAAATCAGAGCAAAACTAAATGAAATTAAAACAAAAAACAATACAAAAGATAAATGAAAGAAAAAGCTGGTTCTTTGAAAAGATAAATAAAATTGATAGACCATTAGGAAGATTAGCCAAGAAAGGAAGAGAGAAAATCCAAATAAGCTGAATAAAAATGAAACAGTAGATATTACAACTGACACCACAGAAATACAAAAGATTATTCAAGGTTACTATGAACACCTTTACACACATAAACTAGAAAACCTAGAAGAGATGGATAAATTCCTGAAAAGATACAACCCTCCTAGCTTAAATCAGGAAGAATTAGATACCCTGAACAGACCAATAACAAGCAGCAAGATTGAAATGGTAATTTTTTAATTGCCAACAAGAAAGTGTCCAAAACTAGACAGATTCACAGCAGAATTCTACCAGACAGTCAAAGAATTGGTATCAATCCTGTTGACACTATTCCACAAGATAGAGAAAGAAGGAACCCTCCCTAAATCATTCTGCGAAGTCAATATCACCCTGATACCCAAACCAGAAATGGACATAATCAAAAAAAAAAAAAAAACTACAGATCAATATCCCTGATTAACGTAGATGCTAAAATCCTTAATAAAATACTGGCTAACCGAATCCAACAATATATTAAAAAGATAATCCACCATGATCAAGTGGATTTCATACCAGGGTTGCAGAGGTGGTTTAACATATGCAAGTCAATAAATGTGATATACCATATAAACAGAATTAAAAACAAAAATCAAGTGATTATCTCAATAGATGCAGAAAAAGCATTTGACAAACACTAGCATTCTTTTATGATTAAAATTCTCACCAAAATCAGCATATGAGGAATATAATTCAATATAATAAAAGCCATCTACGACAAACACACAGCCAACATAATACTGAATGGGGAAAAGTTGATAACATTCCTTTGAGAACTGGAACAAGACAAAGATGCCCACTCTCACCACTCCTCTTCAACATAATACTGGAA
>CAUYLG010074931.1:0-15000 GCA_963573385.1 Cacajao melanocephalus
TATGTTTCCATTGTCAGGTGCCAGATGTGACATCCAGATGACCCAGACTCCATCCTCCCTGTCTGCATCTGTAGGAGACAGCGTCACCATGACTTGCCGGGCGAGTCAGAGCATTAGCAATTATTTAGCCTGGTATCAGCAGAAACCAGGGAAAGCCCCTAAGCTCCTGATCTATAGGGCATCAAATTTGGAAACAGGGGTCCCATCAAGGTTCAGTGGAAGTGGATCTGGGACAGATTTTACTCTCACCATCAGCAGCCTGCAGCCTGAAGATGTTGCAACTTATTACTGTAAATGTGGTTACAGTACTCCTCCCACAGTGTTATAAGTCACAACATAAACCCCCGAGGAAGCAGATGTGTGAGGCAGGGCTGCCCCAGATGCTCCTCCTAGTGCCTCTATCTGCTGAGAGCATTTCTCATACTCAGTCAGGTTTTGGAAGTCATTGGGAGATTATTATAAAGGGGGTCATGGAAGCTCCTCTAAACCCTAAGCCTCTTCTGCCCTCATCCCCAGTGCTTGTCTTGTCTTGATTCAATAAAAAAGAGAGATACGTTCACTTGAGGAGTCTGTGTTATGAGATAATTGAAATTCATACAGCAAAAGAGTAGCTACTCTCGGTATTCCAAGGAGAAATTGTTGAAGTTGAATAAATTGGAGTCTAAACGACAGGTTTTTCGAAGTATGTTATTCATGAAGCAGGTACTAGAGACAGGGGATTCTCAGGTGCTCCTCCAGATGCCAGAGTATAGCTGCCCCTGTTGGTATGTGCTGAGTACCCATGTGATGATCCTCAGACCTGTTTGCGAAGCCCAGGGCCGGGGGTGCTGATGCTCTCAGCTGTCTACATCACCTCTCTAGGTGATTCTTCTGTCCACACCTAACTCCACGTGTTTTACTTCAGGTGTCAGTGTACATGAATCCACCACTCTGACTTCCAAATCTCATGGAAGGGCCTCTCATTGAGCAACTCTAAAGAAACCAGAGAGAGAAAAGGGGTTTTGGGAAATGTGCTTCCAGAAGTGACAGTAATGATGGGGAATTGACAGCTGACAGGCAGGTAAGGCGACTCTTTCCATAAGTCTCAAAAGTTTGCCAGTTAAAAATTGTCCCAGAATACATTTAAATGTGCTTTCAAGTGTTACAAGCAAGTTTGGGGTCATAGCAAGAAAACTTTATCATGTCACAGATAAAATTGGAAAATCAGGAAATTGTATGAAATACACAATGAGGTTGTGTGTGATGGCTCAAGCCTGTAATTCTGTGATAGTTAATACTGAGTGTCAACTTGATAAGATTGAAGGATGTAAGTATTGTTCCTGGCTGTGTCTGCGAGGGTGTTGCTAAAGGAGAGTAATATTTGAGTCAGTGGGCTGGGGAAGGCGGACCCACCCTTAATCTGGGTGGAAGCAACCCAATCAACTGCCGGCACGGCTGGACTACAAGCAGGCAGAAAAATGTGAAAAAAGAGCAAAGAGAGCCAGTCGAGTCCCAAAATGGAAGAACTTGGGAGTCTGATGTTTGAGGGCAGGAAGTGTCCAGAATTGGAGAAAGATGTAGGCTGGAAGGCTAGGCCAGTCTCTCCTTTTCACTTTCTGCCTGCTTTATATTTGCTGGCAGTGGATTAGATTATGCCCACCAGATTAAACGTGAATCTGCCTTCCCCAACCCACTGACTCAAATGTTTATCTCTTTTGGCAGCACCCTCACAGTGTATATGTGTATGTATGTATGTATGTATGTATATATGTGTGTGTGTGTGTGTGTACATACATATACGTATATGTATATGTATATATATGTGTATACATATATATGTATGTGTATATGTATATATATGTGCATACATATACGTATACATATACATACACACACACACACACACACACATATATACTCTCTTGATGACCCATTTCTTTTATTTTAGTTCATTTATTTGCCCTGGGTTCCCTATACTCCCCTCTTTCCACTCCCCTGTGAAGGACATATAACCATCTGGACCTCACTATGTATTTCGGTAACCAATCTCTTGTGATGTTTTTCCTCTTCATTTTAAAGAATGTTTTTCTTGCTTCTTTCTCCTATTAATTTGTGTTTTTTTGATTTATTTTCTGCAAACCTTTAGAGTACAAACAGGAAGTTTCCCTCTTTCCTGCTAAACAAGTAATTTCCTCAAAATTCAGGCCCCTGGATAAGCAGCAGGAGGGTGTGCACAGAGGCTTCGCCACAGTGATTTGATCACTCCTAGTCAGGCATCAGTAATAGTCCCCAGAACCCCAGACTGCAGCCCACTGATGCTTATTTTCTTCAATCCACTGCCTCTGCTACTGAACCAGGCTGAGATGCCTTGGCCCCTGTTAAAGACGTGAGATATAATGGGTGCAAATCTGCGCTCAGTTTTATCCAAATCCAAGTGATTTCTCCATATACATGGACATTTGCTGGATAAGAGATGGAGACACTCTGTCCTGGATGTGAGACAGGAGGCTGGCATCTGGGTTAGGGTGACGTTCCCTCAGTGCTAAAGAGTAAAAGAGGAAAGTGGCATTGATATTGCAAGGCATGGACATGCCTTGAGCAGCAGCTGCCCTCATTAGAAGAGAGGATTCACTGTCCTGTTCTTTCCCAAGGTCCCCTCCTCACCTGCTTTTCAGGAGCGGCTCCTAAGTTCCCAGGAACATGCTGGTGGGGAGTGCAGCTCAGAGCATTACTCAGGGGATATGATCTTGCTCTTTTTTATTATGAAGACAATTGATATCTGGATAATTTCAAGTTTATCCTAATCCATGCTTTTGTAAGTGGAGGAAGAAACAAGTGACTTTTTAATTTTTTTAATAATCAGATCTGGCATCACTAGTCAACCCTTTATGCTGATGAATCCTGGGAAGAAATAACCAATGACAGAAAAGGTAATAGAATATGGAGGTCCGTAAACCAAAAATAAGATGTATTCCACAAAATCCCTGGCATTAAAGTGGGCCATAGGTTTGAATAATGGTAGATCTGTGAGCCATATACACTGAGGAGATAGAGTATCATCTTTACGCATCTTCAGGGAATTGCTTGAACATATAGTGATAATAATAATGGATTAAAGTCATCCCCAAATACTTGCAAATATATTTAGCATTATCTTGAGAAATTTCCTTTTTTAAAAAAGTGAAGAAACAATTTCATA
This sequence comes from Cacajao melanocephalus, assembly GCA_963573385.1. Lineage (NCBI taxonomy): Eukaryota > Metazoa > Chordata > Mammalia > Primates > Pitheciidae > Cacajao > Cacajao melanocephalus. The sequence continues at coordinate 3,179 of CAUYLG010074931.1, forward strand.
CTCACAAAAATGTATCAGGATCAAGGCACGGAAATTATTTATATTTTTTAATATTAAAAAAATGTTGTAAGTATGCCACAAAGTATTCCATTCCCTTTCAGAGCATTTTGAATACCTAATGATCACACCCTCTAAAACTTTACTATGAGTTTCCTACAGAGAAGAATATTCTCCTAAATAATCCCCATACACCAATGGAATACATTATTTCATCAGGTACTCAGCAGTATTTCAAATTTTGAGAAGTATCAAAAACGTGCTTTGTTATAAAATGGTCCCCAGGAAGAAACACAGTATTTACAGACAAATCTATGCTGCTCTGGTTTGACCTGGGAGCCTCGGGACACTGCCCTTGTGCTGTTACCGAGATGAGCCAGCCCTGCAGCTGTGCCCAGTCTGCTTCATCCACTGCTGATTTGCATGTTCTCAGAGCACAGCCCCCAGCCCTGAAGACTTCTTAATAGGCTGGTCACACTCTGTGCAGAAGTCAGTCCCAGTCAGGACACAGCATGGACGTGAGGGTTTCTGCTTGGCTCCTGGGGCTCCTTCTGCTGTGGCTCCCAGGTAAGGAAGGGAACATTAGGAATTTACTCAGCCAGTGTGCTAAGCACTACCTGTCTCTTCAGGGAGGGCTTCTTATAACATGATTGATTGTGTAGATGTTTGTTTTTATGTTTTCAATCTCAGGTGCCAGATGTGACATCCAGATGACCCAGTCTCCACCCTTCCTGTCTGCATCTGCAGGAGACAGAGTCACCATCACCTGCCAGGCGAGTCAGGGAATTAGCAATGAATTATCCTGGTATCAGCAGAAACCAGGGAAAGCCCCTACGCTCTTGATCTATGCTGCAACCAAATTGCAGTCGGGAATCCCATCTCGGTTCAGTGGCCATGGATCTGGGACAGATTTCACTCTCACCATCAGCAGCCTGCAGCCTGATGATTTTGCCAGTTATTACTGTCAACACGATTACAGTTACCCTCCCACAGTGTTGCAGGTCATAACAATAACCACCCAGTGAAGCAGATGTGCGAGGCTGGGTCGCCCCAGCTGCTTCTCCTGGTGCCCCCATCTGCTGAGAGCAACTCTCAAATTGCAGTCAAGCTTTGAAGGTCACTGGAAAGTTTTGCTAGAAGGGAAGGCCTCCTCTATACCTTAACTGTCTTTCCTTCTCCTCATCCTCAGCAGCACAAACATGGAAAAGCCTCTCCTGATTTCATTAAGAAGAGATTATTACACCAGAGGAGTCTCGGTTATGCTGTGAGTTTCAATTAATATCTTAAAAAACTAACCCACTTTTGGAATTTCAAGTAGAATTTTTTTCTAAATACAGGAAATGGGATTCTAAATGACAGCGTATAAAAGGCTTTGGGGCATGGTAGTCAAAGATGCAAATACTAGAACAGAAGAATAATCTGGACCTTCCCTAGAATCTACAGTGCATCTGCCACAGAAGGTATAATTGCCAATCACATGGTTTCAGACATGTCTGAGAAGCCCCAATTTGGGGCTGCTGATGCTCTGCCTGGAAGACCTGCCTGAATTCTATAGCATTTACTTAGAACTGACCAGCCAGTATGTTAAGCCGGAGAGAACTACCACATGCACCTGTTCCAGATTTAACAACTTCACCTTTTCTTCATGAATGTTGCAGTCTTCGTCTTTACCCACAACCTTTTTCATTCACTCTACTTCTGCTGAGCCCCCATGGCCATGTCGGTACCTCACTGTTGTCTCTGAAGCTGAAGAAGCAGCTCTGACTGCAAGTACGATAGACCTCAGGACCTGAAATGAGCATTCCCTAGAACAGCCTTCAATCAATGAGATCAGGTGAGGTGTATAAATACCCCAGCTCCCTCAGCTCTCAGTTGGAATAGCCCAGAGGCATTCTCTTGTGTTTCTATGTGGGCTTCAGCTCTTGTGGCCCTCATGGATAGTTGCTTGCTGTCAGGCCTTTCACCATCCATCATCTCTTCCCTGCCTCACTTTGTGTCTTCAGTTTCAGGGTTTCCTGCAGCTTGTAATTAGTGTGCTTACAAGGAAATCTTTGTCATTAGAAACTCAACCTAAGACTATAAGCAAATCCTCATTAGTGGAGCCATCTGTTGTTACATTGTTGCTAATTCTCCTCTTACAATAGGTAGAGAAATTCAGAAAATGTAAAAAAACATTTAATTTTATTTTACCAGTCTCTCAGAGATTCTGGTTAAGTAGCAATTCCTTTCTTCTGGGTCACAAAATTAGAGGAGTCTCTAACAAAGAGCTCCACACTGTGAGGTCCACATTAGAGCAGCAGCAGGGAATCCTCCAGCCCAGGAAACCCCAAACCAGTGGGCCCTGACTCAGATCCCTCCAGCTCTCTCGCTTTATAAAGCTGATGGCTATGCTTTAAGACCCATTTTGAAAAAAGAAAAAACAAAAAATTGAAAAAAAGAAAAGCTGATGGCTGCTCCCTGTTCTCTCCTTCTTCCAGCCATGTGACTTGGATTCTTCCTTAGCGAAGGGCAGGAGCGATAATTAGGAGGATTGGTAGTCTGAATAAAGTACTTTCTCCCCATAAAAAGATGTTTATGTCCTACTCTCTGGAACCACAAAATTAGATAATATGGCAAAAGGAACTTGGCAACATGATGATGTCACTTGCTGACCATGTGACTTTGGGCAAAGGTAATGAGTCTTGAGATGGTAAGACTATCTTGGAGTATATTGTGGGCTCCGTGTAATCATAATTATCCTTATAAGAGGGAGGTAGGAGGGTCAGATTTGGAGAGCACACGTGACTATGGAGGGAGAGGCTGAGTGATGTGAGGAAATGACCAGGGCCAAGGAGAGACAGCAACATCGGGCAAGAAAACCTGCTCTTCCCCACGGTGTCCACAGGAAAGGCTGATTTTAGTCCAATGAGACCTGTGTGAGATTTCTCCCTTCCAGAATTGTACGAGAATATCTTCATGTAGTTTGAAGCCAGTAAGGACGTGGTGATTTTTTACAGCAGCTACGGAAAAGTCACACAAGGTGAAAAAAATGGCATTTGCATCTCTGAGGGGATGTTTCCCCCTGATCTCCCAACCTTCTTCAATTTGTTAAACTTTGGTTAGCCTCTGTTAGCCTTTGGTTAAATTTGGGCAAGAGACAGCACAGTTTACTGTAAGGAGATCTAACACCAGAATTCCTCTTAGAAAGAAAATCTCCAGAGTAAACCCCTTGATTAAGTTTTGCACATTGTGGGTATCTGGGAGCCTAGGGGTCAGATCCAACTGCTCCTGGGAGGGTGGAGTTTAACAGTAGGAGGACAAATTAGGTTTGCAGGACACAATCTAATTAGGAAGAAACAGGGAAGAATGGAGTCAGAGACGGAAATGGATAGAAGAAAGGAGGAAGGGGTCAGGACAAGGAAAGATGTGACCCTGCCCCAAGTCTGAAATAAAGCTGTTCAGAGATTTAAAGGCTTGGAGAAAGTTGCACTTTGTAGAAGAAACCGCAGTAGGGGCTGATTTTAATGTTAGAGTCACATGATATGTGGCATGGGCAGCAGAGACTTGTGAATTTCACAGCATCTGGGTTTCGTCTGTTCTCTCATTTTATAGGCAAGGGGATCATCTGAGGACTGGACTTGTCCACATGGAAGGAACAGACTTAATTTACACACCTAGATCCAAATCCCAGTTCCAACATTTGCTGACCATTTGACTTTGTGCAAACCACTCATGCCCTCTGATGAATGAACTTCTCAACTGTGAAATGGATTTCTACAGATTTCAAGGGCCATCCTGCGGTTTTAACCACATGATGTGTCATGAAATGTAACTTTATTTCTTTTTTTTTTTAGGTAAGAGTACTTATCTTATAAAGTTGGTCTTCAAGCTCCGAGATTCTTTCCCCCTCTTGGTCTATTGTGCTATTAATACTTGTGATTGCATTATGAAATTCCTATAGTGTATTTTTCAGAATGCTCATGCTGGTTATGTTCTTTTCTAAAATGACTATTTTGTTTCTCAGCTCCTGACATGTTTTTTCATTATTTTTAGCTTTCTTGAATTGGGTTACAACATAGTCCTGTGGCTCAACGTTCTTTATTCCAATTCCTATTATAAATACTACTTCTGTCATTTCAGCCATCTCAGGCTCATCCAAAAGTCCAAGAACAAAAATAGATAGTTACAGAAAAGAGTTTGTAAAACAAAGAATGACAGATCTACAGAAGGTATTCACAAGTGAGAAAACACATCTAGCCAAATTCTAGGGATTTCACCATCACAAACAGCACCTTGGAGGCTGGAGATGCTGCACATCCTCCCATGAACAGGACTCTCACTGGGGCCCTGCACAGTGCCGTGGCCCCAAGCACAAACCTCAAAGAAAGTTCAGCCTCTCAGTGTAGCAGGAGCGGCTGTGGTGCCAGGGGATGGGTGTCCAGCAGTTGGAGTCAGGTGGGCTGAGGGAGATAACTGGAAAGCCTTTGAGGAAGGAAGAGGCCATGAGGCATCAGTCACAGTCACAGGCTCGTCTTCTATGTGAACAGGGCCAGGGTCCTCAAGCATGCCTTACAGAGCCTCCTCTTTTCTCCACACTTAGGATACTCAAGCACACAGACTCCCTGGCTGCCACAGGTTCCTGGAGCAGCCGTTGAAGTTGCTGGCTATCCTCATGACTGCAGGGACAGTCATGTCAATGTAAGGGATCCCTAGTGTTCTGTCATCAGCTGCCACTGATAACCTTCATGGTACTTCTCCATGCATTTGCCAAGTGACCCCATGCTCACCAACAACAGGAGGATGGAAAGCAGCCTGTACTGCATGATATTTGGCTTATGAGCAAGTGAGCACTCCCAAGAGTCTCATGTTTGTGCAGCTCATAATAATATTACAAAGGATTCCTATTTTGACTTTCCATGATTCCTCACTCTCTCTGAGCAGTTATTCACTCTGCCCATCCACTCTAAGACTTCTTGTGAAGCTGCTAATGATGTTTTCATCTGGAGACTGATATGATTCTAATGGTGGAATACTAGATGCGTTCTTGTCACATCCTCACATTTAGAAGAATAAAAGGCCCTTTTTTTGAGTATCGTTTGTTCTATTTTTTCCAGTTATCATGATTACATTTCCTGTGATTGATGTGAAAACTTCCCTGCTGAAATGCATTCATATTCCTATAAATTAATGCTTTTTTGCATCTCATAAATTTGGATATGTGATTTTTACTTTAAGCTCAAAATACTTTGTAATTCCCAGTTTGGTTGTTTCTTTGTCCCAAAATATGTTTAGTAGTACTTTACTTAGTATCAGAATATTTGGAATCTTATTGACAAATTTTATAAAAAATAATTTTTGTATGTCCGTGGCTTTATGGGTAAGAGTCTTTTTTGGTTACAGTGATATATTGTATAGTAGTGAACTTTGGGATTTAGTTACCCATCACCCAAATAGTGTACCTTGTGCCCAAGAGGTAATTTTTCATCCCTCCTCCCTCTCCCGCCAGCTGTCTTCTGATAACTTTCTGTTTCTGATTTCTAACACAATTCCCTCAGTTAGAATAATTTATTTTGTATTATTTAATCAGCTTAATTTTATTGAAATATCTTGTTGCCAAAAATATAACGTATCATTAGCAAATATTTTGAAAAGGCCATGGAATCTGCTGTGGTTTGGTGGTGTGTTCTCCAAGCATCAATCTTGTCCGGATGGTTGATAGCATTGTTCAAGTCATCTGTATCTGCACTGGCCCAAGGGACAGGGCTGTTTGCACTTCAACCTGGACCTGCTGCAGAGCCCTTTTCTACCCTGGGCTCCATTCATGACTGACAGACTTTCATGTCACCTGGTGGGCTAAACTTGTATTCTTTGGGGCATAATATGTAGCCCCCATCAACCTTTTCCACCCCACTGCACCCACCAGGGGATTTGCATATTGTCCCCTAGAGAGGACTTTCCCTTTGAGTCTGAGATAAAAGCTCAGGTCTACCCTTGCCTTGAGTGATCAGGACTCCTTCGGTCACCTTCTCACAATGAGGCTTCCTGCTCAACCTGTGGGGCTGCTAATGCTCTGGGTCCCTGGTAAGAACAGAATTAAAATGAGGTGGGAAAATGGGGTGGGACGGTGAGCTCTGGGGGCTTCACAGATTTGCATATTTATTTCAACCATGTCTTACTGCCACATGATCTATCTTTCAAGAAAGATAATTCATATTTTTGTCTCAGGAATAATCAGGAATTACCTTTCAGGACAATGACCAGTGCTCTGATTAAGATCTTTAAAAAGTTCCCTGCTGGCTAGTAAAGAATGGGTTCATTTTAGAAAGTTTACATTTTATGACACAAATCAAAACTTGAAAAATATGTAACTGTAAATAATATCTTAAGGGAAATCATGAAAGTTGCTCAAAATGTGTCTATATAACCTTGCACTTCTCTGTTATTATTTCAGGATACAGTGGGGATATTGTGATGACCCAGACTCCACTCTCCCTGCCCGTCACCCCTGGAGAGCTGGCCTCCATCTCCTGCAGGTCTAGTCAGAGTCTCCTGCATAGTGATGGAAACACCTATTTATATTGGTACCTACAGAAGCCAGGCCAGTCTCCACAGCTCCTGATCTATGAGGTTTCCAAGCTGGTCTCTGGAGTTCCAGACAGGTTCAGTGGCAGTGGGTCAGGCACTGATTTTACACTGCAAATAAGCCAGGTGGAGACTGAGGATGTTGGGATTTATTACTGCATGCAAGCTACACAGCTTCCTTCTACAGTGGTAGAGCCCCAAACAGAAACCTCCCTGCTGAGGTGTCCCAGCTGCTCACATGCACTACTTGTTGAGGGAGCAGCTCAGCAGGGTCTCTGAGTCTGCAGAAGAGGAGACTGTTGGAGATGTCATGGCAGAGTTTGCTGCTGAGAACTCTGTGATGACAGGTGCATGCCACTAAGCATGACTAATTTTTGTATTTTTCTGTAGAGTCAGTTCTTTACCACATTGCCCAGCCTGTTCTCAAACTCATGAACTCAAGCCACCCATCTGATGTGGCCTCCCAACATGAGGGATGTGAGCCACCGTGCCAGGTCAGCACCCCTGTTTATGTTCCTGTCACCTGCCACAGTCTTGACTCTCATAAACAACAGGAGAATGAGGAGGTGCTAAAGCCCTGTGGGTAAAAAATTGGGATGAAAGGAAAAGGAGAACTGAGCTCATCTTAATCCTCCTTCCTTGCCTATATTTGTTTAAATATATTGAGCAAAACAGCCAGACAATTTATCATTTCTGGCAAAATATGTTGAATACGTCTTAGGTTTTAACAGTTTTGGGTACATTGTAAAGAAAATATTTGGTTATATGTAAAATTTGTATTTTCCCACTTTTTGAATTCCTGTTTCTTCTATTTATCGCTCTTCTCCACTCCATGAGACAATAGAGACAGAATTCTCCACTAGTTTTTCTCAGGGAAAGCTGGCTGAGCAACATCAGTAACATCTTGGTTGTGAGTGTCAAATAGATCTTGTAATTTCATAGCAGACATAAGATTCTAGTACTAAAACTTTTTGTTTACAATTACCTCTTGCTGATAGAAAAAGGGAGTTCTTGACATTTCAAAAGTTGTTTTTAAAAATAAAATGCATATACTGGAAGGTACAGTACACTAAAGGTATAGTATTTACCATGGATCACGGAGAAAATACAGGATGATGTAGACTTTTTTATTTTCCAACTTCAGAATTTGAGATTGGGCAGACTGCAGAAATGGGAGCATGAAGAGAACACAGGGGAGGTCAGCTGTTGTTCAATTAAACTGCCTTTGGCTTATGGTGAGTGGCCTTGTGGCTGATGGTGGGCATGGCAGTTGATGATATGGATTCCAAAAGGGGCCAATATGTTTCTGTGAAGAACCACAGAGTTGAAGGCACTGCTGCCTCGTTTCCTAGGTGAAGCTTGTGCCACTGGGAGTCTCACAGGAAAGTAATGTCATGAGTAAGTATTTAGGTCTGTGATCACCAAAGGTTTAGAGAAGTCCCTAGAGAAGGAGACCTGAGGTCATGTCACTCAGTCCTAGTCAAATCACAACAGTTAAGCAGTGCTTCTGAAACTTGGGTCCCCGGTAAGAACAGGATTAAAATGATGTTTGAAAATGGGGTGTGTGGGTGAGTTCTGGGGCCTCCACAGTTTCCTATGTTTTTTTCAACCATATGTTGCAGGCACATGGTCTATGCTCCAGGAAAGAGAATTAAAATTTTTGTCTTATCAATAATCAGGATTCACCTCCAAGGAACAATGACCACTGTTCGAACTAAGATCTTGAAAATAAAGAGTTTCCTGCTGGCTGGTAAATAATGGGTTCATTTTAGAAAGCTTACGATATAAATCAAAACTTGAGAATATATCTAACTGTAAATCAGTATCATAAGGGAAATCATGAAAATTGCAGCCAGGTTTTGAGAGTCATGGAGAAATTTTGGTAGATTTTGCTGAGGTGGCTCCTTTGCATCCACTCTCTTTCCTCCTCATCCCCAGCAGCACAGACATGAAATGCCAGTCTTGATTTAATAAAGAGATTTGACTACCTGACAGTTGTCTGTGATGAGATAATTGGAATTCTAATAGCAAAAGAGAAGCCTCTCTAGCTGTTCCATGCAGTAATTGTTTTAATTTATAAAATTAGAGTCTAAACTATAGCTTTTCAAAGCCTGGTTGATGTTAATCAGGGAAGCAGATACTAGAGCCGGGATTCTCTGGTGCTCCTCCAGAAATGAGGGTGCTCCCTCCCCTGCAGGTGTGGGCTGCCTAGCCATATGGTCCTTGGGTGTTTCTGAGAAACCCAGAATGTTGGTGCTGATGCTCTCAGCCTCCTGCAGCATCTCTCTGATGATTCTCTAGTTCTCAACGAAGTCGACTTGTCTGCCTGCAGGTGCCAATGAACATTGAATCATTCTCTTCCAACTTTCAAATGTCATGAAAGGACCCCTCACTGAACAACTCTACAGGAAAGTGTAAAGGGAAAAGTGGTTCTGAAGAATGTGCTTTCAGAAGTGATGGTCATGATGAGAAACTGATAGCTGAGAGCTCAACACGGTCAGTATTTTCACAAAATAGTGAAAAATTTTGCCAGTTACAGATGGCCTCAGAATACATTTGAATGTACTTTCACTTGTCACACAGCAAGACAACTTTATTGAGTCATAGACACAGCTTAAAAATCAGGTATGGCATATATAACAATCATTTTACAAACAAATGAAAAACCTTTCTTGATAAAAACAGAAACAACACCGCCAATGTTTAGGTTTAAACATTGGTGTAGCATTTTTTTAATTATGAAAATTCTTGGCTACTCAACATGTATCCAGAATCCAGCAGCATCATTAGCTCACTGAGAGCATGATACACATGCTAAATAGGAGAACAACCTTCAGTTCGCTTAATGAAAATCTTCATTTAACAATGGTAGTTGGTAACAGGTGATCTATAAAAGGTTTATGAAGCTATGTTCTATGTGATATTTATTTCAGCTAAAGAGATATCATGGTAGTAGGCACCTGTAATTCCACCTACTCGGGAGGCTGAGGCAGGAGAATCATTTGAACCCAGGAGGCAGAGGTTACAGTGATCCGAGATGACACCACTGCTCTCCAGCCTGGGTGACAAGAGCAAAACTCTGTATACTATTATTGCAATGAGGCTATTTAAAAAAAATTTGATGGAAAGCCACATGTTGCCACCATACCCAGCTTTATTTTCTAATCAATGCAACATGACATTTGAAAACAAGTGGAAGATTGTAAAGGTGGAGAAACATTATTTATCTATCCATGGAATAATAAAATCTTTGATGTTTAAATGGAGTAAAAGTTTGCAGGAACCTTAACAATTACCAAGCTGAAAGAATAACTTAAAATTGTTTGTATCTGTGTTCATTCACCAGTTCAACTTGGTTTGGGGAGATTGCTCACTCCTGCAGCTTTCATTAGAATGTGGTGTCTGGGTAGATACTGCCCTTTAGCACTGACCTCAGATAAATACAATTTATAGGTAGAGGCAAGCTCAGCTCCCTGCAGCAGAACTACCCAGCTGAGCTCTGCCTTGAAGAGTCAAGTTAATATTAAAGTGAATCCACAAACACAATAAAACTTGATGTAATACACTGACTTTTAAGTAGTTGGTTACCAATCATCATTGGGCCTCATTACCTCAGTACCAATTTACTGTATCAGTTCATTCTCACATTGCTGTGAAGAAATAACAGATAATGGGTAATTTATAAAGAAAAGAGGTTTAATAGATTCACAGTTCCACAGGGCTGGGGGAGCTTCAAGAAACTTACAATCCTGGCAGAAGGCACCTCTTCACAGGGTAGCAGGAGTGACAATGAGTCAGAGCAAAGGGGGAAACCCCTTATGCAACATAGGGAAAAGCACCTCCGTGATCTGATTACTTCCACCTGGCACCTCCCTTGAAGATGGAGATTATGGGGATTACAATTCAAAGAGAGATTATTTGGGTGCAGACACAGAGCCAAGCCATATCAACAAATAATAAAAGACAAAATAAGAATGGAACAAAATAAATATTTTTGAGCCCTCTGGAACAATCATTGGATTAAATTATAAAGTTTACAATTATCTGGAGTCTATAATGACATGGTGGTTACTTATTCATCTTTTCTATTCTTGCTTTGGAAAATAGCTAATTCTAAAACCCAGAGACCATACGGTTTTCACATAGCATGGAATCTAGCAGCCCTAGAAGAAATTGGAAATGAAATAGAAGAATTTATTTAACCTGCTCAGTCAAGACCACTGATTGCACCAAAAAATATCTAAGGCAAAAGAAAGAGAAGAATCTTGTTGATTAAGTGAAAAAGAAAATATTTGCTGCTAAATTATATTCTTGAGTATGCTTTGAAACAAGAGCAACCTCTTTAAGCTGGCATATAGTTTCAAGATACAATAAAGGAAATTTGAAATAAAAATTCTAACTTGTGGTCAGAATCACAACTTAACAATTGAAGAATTTATGGCTTTTATGGAGACCTTATTTTAAAAACAGGGCTCCTTTCCTGGGCAGTGAGAACTGACAGGATATCTTAGGGAAAATAAAAAACATATAAAACACAGAATGTTCAGAGAGGCAATGGAATCATTGTTTCACCTTGTGCAGTTTAATTGTGGGTGAGGTGGGCTCCACAGAAAGTTTAACATGCATGGGGGAAAGCCTTCATGCCAACACAAGTGTCCACTAATCTCATATCTAAGTGTGTACACTATATATTTTTCTACTTTTCCATGAAAAAGAAAAACAATAATTAAAAAATTTAGAAACAGATTCAGATGAGGAAGATCTAGAATAGGATCTTGAAGAACCAGAAAGGTCAGGCCTGTAAATAAGCATGTTTCTCACAAAGATTAGAAAGATGTTTTTTTCTCAGAAACAACACACATTCAGAGAGCCCACTCAGAGGCCCCTGTGTATAGAATATTCATTTACAAATGTATGTTCTACTGAGTGAAAATTTGTAATTAGTGAGATAATGCAGCCAGCACCAATCCGAGGTGCCTGGGTGTCAGAAATTGAATCCAGAGGACCTGGAGTTACACAGAGGGAAGTTCGCCATGCTGCTGGTTTGGTCTCAATTCTCACCCAAGAAAATGCTCACTTTTAAGAAAAAATATTGACCAATGAGGTCCAGGTGGAGAACCGGGCTCTGTGACTCCATCTCATCCATAGCAATGTGGGATTGAGCTATCTGGACTAAACCTACTCAACACGGTTGGACACACTTAAAACATGAACAAGCTTAAAATCTACATGACGCTGACATCCCAAGGGTCTATACTCTGAAA
>CAUYLG010074931.1:20000-41277 GCA_963573385.1 Cacajao melanocephalus
TTCCAACATTGCAAAAGCATTTCTATTTCTCCACACCTTCCCCAGTATGTGTTGTTTCCTGACTTTTTAATGATCACCATTGTAACTGACATGAGATGGTATCTCATTGTGATTTTGATTTGCATTTCTCTAATGACCAGTGATGATGAGCATTTTTTCATATGTTTGTTGGCCTCATAAATGTTTTCTTTGGAGAAGTATCTGTTCATATGCTTTGCCCACTTTTTAATTGGGTTGTTTGTGGTTTTTTTTGTAAATTTGTTTAAGTTCATTATAGGTTCTTGATATTAGCCATTTGTCAGATGGATAGATTGCAAAAATTTTCTCCCATTCTTTAGATTGCCTTTTCACCTTAATGATAGTTTATTTTGCTGAATAGAAGCTCTTTAGTTCAATTAGATTCCATTTGTCAATTTTGGCTTTTGCTGCAATTGCTTTTGGTGTTTTAGTCATGAAGTCTTTGCCCATGCCTATGTCCTGAATGGTGTTGCCTAGGTTTTCTTTATATAAATTAAATCTAAGATAGATTGACAAAAGGGAATTAAGTGCTTCCTGATTTTTTTACTCATCAAAAAGGGAGAAGTGATAAGGATTCACACAAGAGATACAGCCTTCTCAAGACTAAGAATTTGTTTTCTGTCTTGGGTTGTGTCCACCAGTAAGAAAAATTTCTGTGCAGGCAGCATATTTACACGGGAGGGAAGGAGGAAAGTGAGGCAGGGACCAGAAGATGGATAGTAAAAAGTCACCTCAACAAGCCACCTAACTCTTAGGATGACTGAAGATCAACCCCATATGGAAATATGGGAAAAATGCCTCTGGGCTATTCCACCTGAGAGGCGAGGGAGTAGCGGTATGTATACACCTCCTTTTTGTCATTATCCACTGAGGGCTGTCTGTCTTAATCTGCTTGGTGCTATTTTAACAAAATAACTGAGACTGGGTACTCAAAAAAGAAGAGGAATCTTTTTTCTCACATTTGTGGAGGAAGTCTAAGATGAAGACACTGGCAGTTTAGCATCCGATATCTGTGCTTTCAAAATAGAATCTTGAGCAATGTGTCCTTCAAAGAGAAGGAAGGCCATGGCTTGGCATAAATGGCAGGAGAGAGAGAGAGAGAGAGAGAGAGAGAGAGAGCGCCAACTTCAACAAATGAGACAGACGAGGGATTCCTTCTTAGGGGCAATTGAATCATCCCCAAGCACAAAAATAAAGGAAAATCTTGAGTCTCTTCAAAGGAAATTCCAGGTACCTAGCTTGTTTTGAGAAGTAAATAAGCAACATGAGAAACAAGGAGGTAATTGTAGTCCAGAATAATAGCAAAAGAAGATAAAATCATGGGATGTTTGGTTCCTTTATATAAACTAAAGAATACATCTTAGCATGTGTCTCCGAGTTGTTTTTTCAGAAATGGAGAAACCCCTCCAAATGGATCTACCAGCACATGGATCTCAAAAAAGGGGGAACTGGAGACTGGACTATGACCCTGGTCCTGTGTTCTAAATTTCTACCTGAAAGGCCTTGAGAAAGTCACATCCATGGGCCAGAGTGAGTATTCTTTAATGCTGACTCCAATTTTTAAACAAAGCTTCTCTTCCTAATCCAATTGCACATCAGAAAAATTTCGAATCCACCAATATCTTGTAAGATATCCCGCTGCTTCATTATATCCTGCCCTCTTAGGCCAAAACCAATATGCAACCTCTATGTATTGATTTATAATTTTGCCCGTAACTTCTGATTTCCTAAAGTTTATTCCTGCTTTAAAAAACCCTTGTCTGTAAGCCATCAGGCAGGTCAAGATTTAAGCATTAGCTGCCTGGTCCTCTTTGCTTGATACCCTGCAAATAAATGCCTTCCTTTTTCCTGCTGCAAACCCAGTGTGGATAATTGGTTTTACTGCACTGAGTGAGCTAAATCTAGTTTATTTTCATAACACAAGCACTGCTTATAGTGGCATTAATCTATTCATAAAGGCAGAGCTCTCTTGATTACACACTTTCCGTTAGGCCCCACCTCTCAATTCTGTTGCATTGGGGATTAAGTTAACAGCAGATGGATTCGAGGGGACAGAGTGAAACCATAGCACTGATGAAAGGAAGGCATATTCCAAGTCCTGTGGTTTGCCATGTGCACAGTCAGAGCTGCCTTTCTAAGAGAGAGCAGTGAGGGGCAGAGATGGTCATGTGGAATCAGCAGAAGCACAGTTAAGGGAAAGGCCTGGGTGCAGACACAGACTGATGCGTCCATCCAGAAAACAGTACCCACACTTTTCACCTGGACATGCAACTCTCTGAGATGGTGTTTCTTGGCAGGTCAGTTGCAAGTGAAGAAATCTGGGAAATAACATCTCAAGATTTGCTGCATTTGTGTGGGGGATTATTTCAAACTGAAAGCATTTAGAAAATATCAATTGAACAAAGGCTCTTTTCCTAAATCAGTTTCTCCAGAAGGAAGCCAATTGTCATGAAAACCCTCCCTGGGAATGTTGATCTATCAGGGAATATTAACATGCACTAGGAGTTAAAATAAAAGGGATTGGAAGTTGACTTCATCCAGACAGGTTATTACCTATTATTTTGTGGACGCATTTATTTTATTTTATGTCATTTATTCTCCCTAGTTTGCCTGCAGTTCCCATCTCCCTCTCCCCTATAAAGGATATATAATTACCTGGACCTCACTTGGTTATCTTGGTAACCATTCCCCTGTAATATTTCTTCTGCATGTTAAGTAAATTTGTTTGCCTTTTCCTCCTATTATTTGTCTTTTGTCCATTCATTTTAAGCAACCCTTTAGAAGACAAAATCAAACTTTCACTTTTTACCCTACACAAGCAAGTTACTTTAAAATTCAGGTACCCCCACCCCCAGCAGGAGGGTGTGAGCAGATGCTACACCAGAGTGATTTGACCACTTCTAGTAAGGAATCAGTAATACTCCCCAGAACCCCAGGCTGCAGCTCACTGATGCTGATGTAGGTGGATACACTTCTTCTGCTGCCGAACCAGGCTAAGATGATGTGAGATACAATGGGTGCAAATCTGTGTCCAGTTTTATCCAAATGCAAGTGATTTCTCCGTAACCATGGACATTTGCTTAATTGGAGATGGAGACCCTCCGTCCCGGATGTCAGACAAGAGGCTGGCATCTTGGTTAGAATGTCCCCACTTACTGCTAAAGAGTAAAAGAGGAAAGTTGCATTGATAGTGCAAGGCAGGGCCATGCCCTGAGCAGCAGCTGCCCTCACTAGGAGAGAGGACTCCCTGTCCTGATCTTTCCCAAGTTATCTCCCTTATGTGCTCTCCAGAAATCCAGGCTCCAAAGGAGCTATGCCAGAGCTCCCAGGAATATACTGGTGGACAGTATGGCTCAGAGCATTACTCATGGGATATAATACTGATCTTACTTTAGAGACAGTTGATCCTTAGATAATTTCAAGTTTATCTTAATCCATGCTCCTATAATTGGAAGAAGAAACAAGTAACTATTTTTTTTTAAAGTAATCAGATCTGGCATTACTAGTCAGCCTTTTCTGCTGATGAACCCTGGGAAAAATACCCAATGACAGAAAAGGAGGTAGAATACAGAGATCCCCAAACCAAAAATAAGATGGAGCTCATATAATCTCTGGGCATTATTGAGGCTTATAAGTTTGCATAAATGTGGATCTGTGAGTGACACGTGTTTGAGGACTTATGCTACCATCTTTGTGCACCTGCAGTGAATTGCTTGACCTTGTACTGATTATAAGACTGTCTTAAGGTTATTAAAAAATACCTATAAATGTATTTAGCATTATCTCAATAAATATTTGCCTTTTTTTAAAAGAAGGAACAATTTCACAGTCACAGAAATGTTGTAAGTATAGCGCAAAGTACTCCCCTCCCATTCAGAGTATTTTGAAGTCCTGCTGATTCCACCCTCTAAAACCTTTACTTTGACTTTCCTACAGAGAAGAATATTCTCCTAAATAATCCCCATACACCAATAGAATACATTGTTCTCTCAATTACTCGGCAATATTTCAAATTGTGACAATTATCAAAAAATGTTATTTGATACAAAACGCCCCCCAGGAAGAAACACATTGAAGACAAATCTGTGTTGCCCTGGTCTTACCTGAGACCCCGGGGACACTGCCCCTGTGCTGAGTTACTGAGATGAGCCAACCCTGCAGCTGTGCCCAGCCTGCCCCATCCTCTGCTGATTTGCATGTCCCAGAGCACAGCCCCCTGCCCTGAAGTCTTCTTAATAGGCTGGTCACACCCTGTGCAGGAGTCAGTCCCAGTCAGGACACAGCATGGACATGAGGGCCCCCACTCAGCTCCTGGGGCTCCTGCTTCTCTGGCTCCCAGGTAAGGAAGAAGAACACTAGGAATTTACTCAGCCAGTGTGCTCAATAGTGGCTGGATTTTCAGGGAGGGCTTCTTATTACATGATTAATTGTGTGGATGTTTGTGTTTATGTTTCCAATCTCAGGTGCCAGATGTGACATCCAGATGACCCAGTCTCCATCCTCCCTGTCTGCATCTATAGGGGACAGAGTCACCATCACTTGCCGGGCGAGTCAGAGCATTAGCAATGACTTAGAATGGTATCAGCAGAAGCCAGGGAAAGCCCCTGTGCTCCTGATCTATGATGCATCCAGTTTGCAGACAGGGGTCCCATCTCGGTTCAGTGGCAGTGGATCTGGGACAGATTTCACTCTCACCATCAGCAGCCTGCAGCCTGAAGATGTTGCAACTTATTACTGTCAACAGGATTATGGTTACCCTCTCACAGTGTTATAAATCATAACAAAAACCCCATAGGGAAACAGATGTGTGAGTCTGCGCTGCGCTAACTGCTCCTCCTGCTGCCTCTATCTGCTGAGAACATTTCCCAAATTACATCTATACTTTGAAAGTCACTGGAAAGTTTTTGTAGAAGGTGCCGTGAAACTTCTTATATACCTTAACTGTCTTTCCTTCTCCTCGTCCCCAGCAGCACAGACATGGCAAAGCCCCTTCTGATTTCATTAAGAACAAAAATGATCACACCTGAGGAGTCTGAGTTACAGTGTCAGTTGGAATTAATGTCATAAAGGAGACAGTACTCTTAGAATTCCAAGTAGAATTGTTTTCTAAATACGGAAATGGGAGTCTAAACTAGTCTTCATACAGTCCTCAAAATCTTGGTGGCATGGGAGTAAAGATGCAAATGCTGAAAAGAAAGGATTCCCTGGATCTTGCCATGAATCCAGGGTGCGTCTGCCGTAGAAGGTATAATTGTCAATCATGTGGTCCTCAGACATGTCTGGGAAGTTCAGGTTTGGGGCTGTTGATCCTCTCTGCCTGATGAACCTGCCTGATTTTCTAGGGCATCTGCTTACAGCTGACCAGCCAGGGTCCTATTCCAAAGAGACCTAGCAAAAGAGGATAATCAGAGTAAAAGGCCAATTCCTTCCAATGCCTACCTGACCCCATTTTCCCTGAACCCTTCTTGTTACTTATACAACCCCTTTTATGGCCCTGTCCTTTGACTCACTGGGCTCTGGACTCTGGTTTCCTGGTTCTACCCTAAACAAGCCTCACACAGTCCCACCATTGGTGCTCCACTCTCACTGCTCCCTCAGCAATGGTGCTTTTTCCTAGATCCCTTTTGGGCCCAGTCCCTCACTCTCAAAGCCGACCCAGAGCTTCCCATCGTAATGATCCCTCTGAATGTGTTCATAGGACACCCTACTTCACGCTCTTGTTGGAAGCACTTTTCACATTCTGACTTATGATATAACTTATTTCTTTATGATTTTATGGTTGATAGGGAGACTTTAGTAGAATTTAAGCTTCCTGGGGTCAGGGGCCATTGTCTATTATTTGCATTACTGTATCCCAGAGAATGGGAGTACCTGGCAAACAGTAGGTGCTCACTGAGGAGCACTCTTCTTAGGAGTCTGCATATCAAGAAGTCTGGGAGGTTTGTAAAGAGTGGATTAGGGGTTGTTCGTTTTTTTCTTGTAAATCTGCTTTAGTTCTTTGTAGATTCTGGATATTAGTCCTTTGTCAGATGGATAGCTTATGAAATTTTTTTCCCATTCTCTTGGTTGCTGGTTCACTCTAATGATTTTTTTTTTTTTTTTTCTGTGCAGAAGCTCTTAAGTTTAATTAGATCCCATTTGTCTATTTTGGCTTTTGTTGCCATTGCTTTTGGTGTTTTAGTCATGAAGTCCTTGCCTATGTCTATGTCCTGAATGGTACTGCCTAGGTTTTCTTCTAGGATTTTTATGGTGTTAGGTCTTATGTTTAAATCTTTAATCCATCTGGAATTAATTTTTGTGTAGGGTATAAGGAAGGGGTCCAGTTTTAGCTTTCTGCACATGGCTAGCCAGTTCTCCCAACACCATTTATTAAACATGGGATCCTTTCCCCATTGCTTGTTTTTGTCACGTTTGCCAAAGATCAGATGATTATGGATGTGTGACGTTGCCTCTGAGGCCTCTGTTCTGTTCCATTGGTCTATATCTCTTTTTTGGTACCAGTACCATGCTGTTTTAATTACTTTAGCCAGGTAGTGTGATGCCTCTAGCTTTGATCTTTTTGCTTAGGATTGTCTGGGCTATGCAGGCTCTTTTTTGGTTTGATATGCAGTTTAAGGTGGTTTTTTTCCAGTTCTGTGACAAAGGTCAATGGTAGCTTGATGGGGATAGCATTGAATTTATAAATTATTTTGGGCAGTATGGCCATTTTCACAATATTGATTCTTCCTAATCATGAGCATGGGATGTTTTTCTGTGGGTGAAGTATATGAACAGATACTTTTCAAAAGAAGACATTTTATGTGGCCAAAAACATGTGAAGAAATGTTCATCATCACTGGTCATTAGAGAAATGCAAATCAAAACCACACTGAGATACCATCTCATGCCAGTTAGAATGGTGATCATTAAAAAATGTGGAGACAACAGATGCTGGAGAGGATGTGGAGAAATAGGAATGCTTTTACACTATTGGTGGGAGTGTAAATTAGTTCAACCATTGTGGAAGACAGTGTAGCAATTCCTCAAGGATCTAGAAATAGAAATACCATTTGACCCAGTAATCCCACTATTGGGTATATACTCAAAGGATTATAAATCATTCTATTATAAAGACACATACACACGTATGCTCATTACAGCACTGTTTACAATAGCAAAGACCTGGAACCAACCCAAATGCCCATCAATGATAGATTGGACAAAGAAAATGTGGCACATATACACCATGGAATACTATGCAGCCATAAAAAAGGATGAGTTTATGTCCTTTGTAGGGACATGGATGAATCTGGAAACCATCATTCTCAGCAAACTGACACAAGAACAGAAAACCCGAACACCACATGTTCTTACTCACAGGCGGGTGTTGAACAATGAGAACACATGGACACAGGGAAGGGAACATCATGCACTGGGGTCTGTTGTGGGGGTGGGGGGCTAGCAGAGGGATGGTGGGGGGTGGGGAGGTTGGGGATCGATAATGTTGGGAGAAATGCCTGATGTAGATGATGGGGGGATAGAGGCAGCAAACCATCATGGCATGTGTGTACCTATGCAACAATCCTGCAAGATCGGCACATGTACCCCAGAACTTAAAGTATAATTTAAAAAAATAGAATGGATTAAACTGCTTTTTACATGGACAATATTCCCTTTTCTTTTTTCACTCCTTTTTCATACTCAGTCTTTAGGAGACAAGAAAATCACAGTTCTCAGAACCTGTATATTTTGTCTCAAGTGATATGTTAGGTTGTATTTCCTAAAAACATATAATAAAAATAGAACATTATTGTACTCAATTCATAATATTCCATATATAATGATATATAATATATACTACATAAGTAATAACTATAGTGACTTTATTGACTTTCTATTTAAAAGACAAAACTTATCAGATTACATCAGATATCAGATAATTGATATGTCAGTGTTGTTAGCCAAGAAAGAAAAGTGAATACATTACTTAGATATTTAGATTTTGAAAAAAACAAATTTTCATGATTTTTATTAATAATTTTAAATGGAATGTAATACAAGGAGTTTCTCAGTCTGTCTGGGGAAACCTCACTCACCACTCCGTGTTCACAATTCTGAGGAACACATGGAAACCCCAGATAAGATTCTTGTTTTCACCTGTGACGTGAACAGAGGTTTTCAAAACTGTTAAAAAGAAGAGTGTAAATCTGGGTGAATGGTTGCATTGTGCAGAATGGAGTGCTCTAGAGAAGAGAAGATACCAACATTTTCCTGGTCAGCTGGACAGCACCATGGTCTGTCTGCAGGGAGTGGAATTACGTACTGAAGAGTTTGAGCTTGGAGTCTACTTATCTTTGCGGTTGTGGTCATTCATGCACCCACAATGCTTGGCCTAATAGATTATTGTCCTTTACTAGTTCTTCCAAAGGCTAGAACATTTTCAGTGCTCATAGGAAAGATGACTAAGCTGCAAAGGAATGGTGCATATGGAAGATGAATTTCTGATCAATGGCTTCAGCCAGGTGCAGTCATGCAACAAGGAAGATGACTGGGCATGCTGGGGAAAGATAGAGAAAACAGAAACCACTGATTTTTATTTTTTCTTTCAAGAGCTTTGTACTAAATGTAATCTATCTGAGCCCAGGTGATTGGTGAGGTAGGAGGACAGAGATTAAATTGTGTGTCCAGAGGGGAGAGGGTGTACCTTCATGCTGAGCCAATAGCCCTTCTGGCCTGACTACCCGGGCACAGATTGCTCAGTGGGAAGAAAAGGAGGGAGGTGGTTTCTGCAGTTGGAAGCCCAGCACCTTCCCATGTTTTTTGGCATGTTTCTCCCAGCCATGCTACTGTCCAGAACTGGGTTCTAACTGGGCAGATCTGACCCAGGCACTGATAAGGGCTCATGGAAGCCCCAGCTCATCTTCTCTGCCTTTTGTTACTCTAGCTCCCAGGTGAGGGGAAGAGGAGATGGCTCTGCACTGAAACTCTCTCAACCTTGTTGGTTACTCTGATCTGCCATCTCTGCTGAGCAAGAACAGTAATTATAATTCAATGTAGATCAGTGACTGTGGCTATGCTATGAGGATAGTGCACTTGATGCAGTTTATATGGGAGACTTTCCTGTTTTATTCCAATCTCAGGTACCTCCAGAGAAGTTACACTGATGCAGTCCCTGGACTCCTTGTCTTTTGCCTTCGGGGAAAAGAGATTCCTCATCTATGGGCGCGGTCAGAACATTGGAAGCTCCTTAGCCTGGTATCAGCAGAAACCTGGGAAGGCTCCCTGGTTTCTCATCTACGGTGCATCGAACTGGAGCCTGAAGATTTTGCTCTTCTTTATCTTTTCTGACCTTTGTTTGTTTAAAGTCTGTTTTGTCAGAAACTGCCGCCCCTGCTTTTTTTGTTGTTGTTTGTTTTCTATTTCCTTGGTAGCTTTTCCTCCATCTCTTCATTTTGAGCATATATGTGTCATTGCATGTGAGATGAGTCCCTTGAAAACAGCATACTAATTAGTCTTAGTTCTTTTTCTAACTTTCAGCTCTGTGTCTTTTAATTGGAGCACTTAGTCCATTTACATCTAAGGTTAATATGTATATGTGTGGATTTGATCCTGTCATCATGATGTTAGTTGGTTATTTCACAGACTTGTTTATGTGGATACTTTATTGTGTCACTTGTCTGAGTACTTCAGTGTGTTTTTGTAGTGGCTGGTAATGGTCTTTCCTTTCCATACTTAGTGCTTTATTCAGAAGCTCTTGTAAGGCAGGCTTGGTGGTGATGTATTTCCTCAACATTTACTTGTCTTAAAAGGATCTTATTTCTCCTCACTTATGAAGTTTAGTTTGGCTGGATATAAAATTCTGGGTTGGAGTTTCTTTTCTTTGAGAATGTTGAATACTGATGCAGAATCTCTTCCAGTTTGTAGGATTCCTTCTGAGAGGTCCACTGTTAGTCTGATGGGCTTTTCTTTGTAGGTGAGCTGGCCTTTTTCTCCATCTGCCTTTAACATTTTTTCTTTCATTCCCACCTTGGAGAATCTGAGCATTATGTGTCTTGGAAATGATATTTTTATGGAGTATCTTACTGGCATTCTCTGAATATTTTTAATTTGAATGTTGCCCTCTGTCCATAGGTTGGGGAATTTTCATAGAATATTTCCTGAAATATGTTTTCTAGGTTTGTTCCATTTGCTCCATCTTTTTCAGGTATACCAATCATTCATAGAATGGGTCTCTTTACATAATCCAATATCTCTGGGAGGTTTTGTTCATTCCTTTTCATTATATGCATTATTTTTTCTCTATTTCTGCCTGCTTCTTTATTTCAGAAAGTCAGTGTTCAAGCTCTGAGATTCTTTTCCCCACTTGGTCTGTTGTGCTATTAACACTTGTGGCTGCATTATAAAATTCCTGTGATGTGTTTTTCAAATATATCATGCTGGTTACATTCTTCTCTGTATTGGCTATTTTCTCTGTCAGCTCCTGAAATGATTTTTTGTTATATTTAGCTTTCATAAATTGGGTTACAAGATACTCCTGCAGCTCAATGAACTTAGTTCCTTTTACTACTTCTGTCGTTTTAGCAATCTCAGGTTCAGCCCAGTTCTGGAGCCTTGATAGAGAGGTGATGCAGTCATTTGAAGGAATGAAACCATTCTGACTTTTTCATTTTTCGGTGGAGAACTAGTTGATTAATTTTTTTGTGTGCTTAGTGATTTGTGTATCTTCTTTATGAAATCTTTTTTTACATGTACAGTTATGAAATATCTTTTTATGTTATTTTTAAAAAGCTTTATGTTTTTGACTTTTACATTTCAGGTTATGATTCATTTAGAAATAATATTTGTATCAATGTATAGGTAAAATGTACAGATTAAGATTCATTTTTGTGTAATATGGATATCTAATTGATCCAATATAATTATTATATTTTTTCTACTAAATGATTGCTACTGTCTGAGTGTTTGTGCCCCTCCAAAGTTCCTTTTGAAAGTGAATTTTCATGGCAACAGTAATAGAAGTTGGACCCTTTGGGTGATTAGGTCATGAGGGCACTGCACTCATGAACAGGATTAATGCCTAATAAAAGTGGCTTCACATAGTTATTCCTTTGGCCCTCCCACCTTCACCATTGATGATGCAGCCACAAGGTACCATTTTGGGAGCAGGAATAGCCCTCACCAAACATCAAGATTGCCAGTGGCTTCACACTGGAGTTCCCAGTGTACATAACTGTGAGAAAATAAATTTGTGTTGTCAATTAATACTCAGTCTATTTTTTTCAGTACAAGTGTTTTGAGACAATTGTTGTAGGACTTTTATTGAAAATTGAGTGACTATATATATGCAGAACTGGTTTCAGATTCTCTAACTCATTGCATTGGGTTATCTATCTCACCATTCACTAAAACAATAATTTTTAATTAAAACAATAATTAATCAATTTTTTCTGAGACAAGGTCTTGCTTTGCTGCCCAAGCTGGAGTGTAATGGCACCATCTCAGCTTACTGGAACCTCTGCCTTCGAGACTCAAGTGATTCTCTTAACTCACCCTCTCAAGTACCTGAGGCCACAGGCGTGCAACACCATGAGAGGCTGAGTTTTTTTTAATATGTTTTGTAGCAGTGTTTCCCAGGCTGATCTCAAACTCCTGAGCTCAAGCTATCCACCCACCGCAGCCTCCCAACCTGCAGCAACTGCAGGCATGAATCACTGCATCCAGCCACAATATGTTTATTTAATAGGTTTTCATATTGAGAAGTGTTAATCCTTCCATCTTGTTTTTCTTATGTAAGATTACCATGGCTGTTTTTTGCCTCTTTGCTTTTCCATCTAAGTTAGAAAAATGTTTTCAATTTCAACAAAAATGCCCAGTGATTTCGATTGTCACTGTAGTAAATTCATTTTGGGAGATTTATGTTTACAGTATTAAGTTTTCTAATACATATACATGGAATAACTTTCCATTTGTTGGGCCTCTTTGATTCTTTCTCAATAACCTTTTGTACATTTGCACATACTATTTATGACTTTTTATTTTACCATAACGTCAAAAAGAGACAAGTGGCAAAAATACTGTAAGAAATATAAAATGGACCCACATTCATTTGTCTATCAATAGTTGACTTTCTACTTTCATATTCCTTCCATAAGTTGTTTTTCTGGGTACTATTGATGCAAACAAAACAAACTACTCCCAAAGTTAATGGCACATGAAAACTTCAATCATCTGCCTATTACCTCTGTGGTTCTGGATGTCACTTTGGCTCACCCAGGTTCCTGCCCCGCTTTCCGCCAGGCTTTCCTAAGAATGCAGTCAGAGGGTAAATGGGGAAAGTGTCATCTCAAAGGTGGTTGACACTGGATATAAGGTTCTCAGCTGGGCTCTTTGCATATTTATACCCTGACTTGGTTCTCTCAACATCTTCTCAAGGGGGTAGACAGAAGATACGCAGCCTGAACCAGCCTCTAATAGCCTCAGGAGGCAAATAATGTTACTTCTACCACTTTCTCATTCCCGTTAAGAGTCAAGAGAAATAAAGTGTAAGGCAGTAGGTTTAATGGGAGGAGCGTCAAGATCACACTGTTAGAAGAAACTATACAATGGAATCTCTTCTCACAGGCATCTTGGAGGATATAACCGGCGTCAGTGCACTGGTGACTTAAGCAATTCACATTCCTTTCACGTACTAAATACTCTATTTCACAGCTCCACATGCTCAAGTATTATTCCATGATACTGTTAGGGTACGCTCAAAATGATGTCTTAGGGGAGTGATATTAGCTAGATGACAGAGTAAGAGATTCCAGACTTCACAGGCCTACCCAAAAAAACCATAAACACATAAAAATAAAAGCGAAACCAACAATTAGACAGCTATGCAAGAAGAAAAACAGCCCTTGGAGTGCTCAAGGGTCCAATTAAAGAAGTGCGGAAACAAAGGGGGCAAAAAAAAGCCCAGAATAACCATACAGAAAGGATTGCTGAGAGATGGCACACCTGTGAGTTTTGAGACCTCTAGGAGCAAAGAAGCAGGAGGCAATTGTTATCAGCCTGGAGGCAGGGCCACCGCAGCCCCCATGGCCTGCTCTGTGGAGGACCCTGTAGCCTTAGCAGCTGAAGACCTCAGTAACCCCCCTGGCAGCCTCCATTCTACAGCTTTCCTAATGAAGGCCCCTTAGTGTTCACTGATGAGGATCACAGCAGCCTGCTCCACAGAGGACACTGATGCTTTTGGCACTAAAAAAACCTGCAGTCATAGGCATGTAAATCTCCCCAGAGAGGAAGATGGTGTGATACCTTCCCTCCACATCCTCCCAAGAAGCAGCCACTGTTGTCCTGCCTGGGATGGGACTGCCTCCCAGCCCCAACACTATTATCCCAGATCCAGTCTCCAGGACTCATCCTGTGTGGCACATCAGACTTTGAGCCCAGGCCCAGAACTGCTGTCGCTGCAAGTGCACCCACACTCCAAAGCCTGGCCCTGATGCTGCCCTGGAAATTGCCTAAGACATAGCATAAGCAGAGAATGTACAGCAACACGGCAGAGTGAAATGTAGACACTAACCATACAGAAAGCATCTCTGGAGTTGGAATACCTGACAGACCTGAGAAATACTGGCAAATATGTCAAGAGTAATGAAACACATTAGTCTAACAAGATAAAAAAAAATGAAACTTAGCTACAATAAATGTAAAGACATGCATCATTATACGGATTCTAGTTAAAATGCTGAATCACACAAAAAGAAAAATCTCAAAAGTATAAAAAAAAAACTGATTTATTATATCAGGGAAACAGTAATAAAACCCTTGGTTAACTGTTTATATGACCAACAGAGGCAAGAATACAGTGAGATTACATATTTAAATGCTGGGTGGAGGAGACTCAACCAAGGATTCATTATCCAGTGAAAATATGCTTTAAAAATAAGGTAAAGTAAAAATGTTTATTGATAAACAAAATGAAGAAAAACGATTATTTGCAGATATCTTCCAAAAGATATTCAAGAGGAAAGTTTTGAGAATCACAGGAAATGACAGCAGATAGTAAGTTGAATCCACAGAAATAAATGAAGAGTTCACAAATAGTAAAGAAAGAGCAAGAAGCAAGGAAAAAAACCAAAAAAGGTGTTTCTTTCAACTGTATGAAACTCTAGTTGAGGGAAAACCAAGCTATTGTGATGAATGTCTGAGTTCCAATTACACTGATTGGGATAGGGGAGCAGCTGTTGCCTTGGAAGGGGCACGAGAGACTTTGAAATATTTTAGAGATTCATCAGGATGGAGAACATACGTAAAACTTAGTCGCATATTTAACATTTCAGCCCTTTACTTGGTATGTGTATTACCTCATGAAAAAAATCGAACAACTAATTCTGAACTCAAATAAATATGAACAAAGAAAGAAGAATTATCAACTACTTATGGAATCTCAGCCATATTAAGGAGAAGTAAAAAATGCACCTGGGACGTGCCAAAAAAAGCAGGAAATCTAGGAGAGAAGACAAAAGGAAACAGGCATATTTGTCCTACTCATGCAGCATAGATTTTATCTCTGTTGGTTTCTCCCCAAACAGAGAAGATATTTAAGCTACTTTTCTCACAAGAGATGCCCCTCCACCCTCCCCTTAGCTCTTTCCACACCACTGCTCCCACCAGATAATTTGCATATTGTCCCCCAGGGAGGACCTTCCCTGTGAGTCTGAGATAAAAGCTCAGCTCTAACCTTGTCTTGACTGATAAGGACTCAGTTCTCCTTCTCACAATGAAGCTCCCTGCTCAGCTCCTGGGGCTGCTAATGCTCTGGCTCTCTGGTAAGCACAGAATTAAAATGAGGTGGGAAAGTGGGATGGGAGGGTGGGATCTGGGGGCTCCACAGCTTCCCATGTTTATTTCCACCATGTGTTAGAGGCACATGGTCTCGAGGAAAGAGAATTCATATTTTTGTCTTATGAATAATCAGGATTCACCTCCCAGGAACAATGACCAGTGCTCTGATTCAGATCTGAAAAATAAAGAGTTCCCTACTGGCTACTAAATAGTGCATTCATTTTAGAAGGTCTACATTTTATGATATAGATAAAAACTTGAAAAAATATGTAACTATAAATCAATATCTTAAAAGAAATAATGAAAGTTGCTCAAAATGTGTCTATATAACCATGTACTTCTCTGTGATTATTTCAGGATCCAGTGGGGATATTGTGATGACCCAGACTCCACTCTCCCTGCCTGTCACCCTAGGAGAGTCAGCCTCCATCTCCTGCAGGTCTAGTCAGAGCCTCTCGGATAGTGATTATGGATTCACCTATTTGGATTGGTACCTGCAGAAGCCAGGCCAGTCTCCACAGCTCCTGATCTATTTGGCTTCCAACCGGGCCTCTGGAGTCCCAGACAGGTTCAGCGGCAGTGGGTCAGGCACTGATTTCACACTGAAAATCAGCAGGGTGGAGGCTGAGGATGTTGGGGTTTATTACTGCATGCAAAGTAAAGAGCTTCCTCCCACAGTGTTACAACCCCGAACAGAAACCTCCTTGCTGGGGTATCCCAGCTACTCACATGTGCTGCTTGTCTGGGGAGCAGCTCAGTAGGGTCTCTGAGTCTGCAGAAGAGGAGGCTGTTGGAGAATTCAGGGCAGAATTTGCTGCTGAGGACTCTGTCTGGGACAACAGGTGCATGCCACTAAGCATGGCTAATTTTTGTATTTTATGTAGAGTCGGTGCTTCACCGTGTTGCCCAGCCTGTTCTCAAACTCATAGGCTACAGCCACTCATTTGACTTAGCCTCCCAACATGCTGGGAGTATAGGTGTGAGCCATTGTGCCAGGTCAGCACCCCTATTTATGTTCCTGTCACCTGCCAGAGCCTTGACTCTCATAAGCAACAGGAGAATAAGGAGGTTCCAGGGCCCTGTGAGTAAAAATTTGGGATGAAATGGAAAGAAGAATGGAAGCTCATCTTAATCCTCCTTCCTTACTTACATTTTTAAAATATCCTGAGCAAAACAGCCAGACAATTGATCATTTCTGGCAAAACAGGTTGAATACATCTTACAGTTTAACAGTTTTGGGTACATTTTAAATAAAATATTTGGTTATATGTAAAATTGGTATTTTCCCACTTTTTAAATTCCTGCTTCTTCTATTTGCCATTCTTCTCCACTCCCTGAGACAGTAGAGACAGGACTTTCCACTAGTTCTCAGGGGGAGCTGGCTGAGGACAACCAGTAACATCTTGGTTGTGAGTGTCAAAGAGATTTTGTAATTTCATAGCAGACACAAGATCCTAATACTAAAACTCTTTGATTACAATTACCTCCTGTGGATTGAAAAAGGAGTTCTTGGAATCTTGAAAGTTGGTTTTATAAATAATATGCATATACTGGAAGATGCAGTATACTAAAAATGTGGTATTTTCCATGGATCACTGAGAAAATACAGGATAGTGTAAACTTTTTTATTTTCTAAAGCTCAGAATTTGGGATTGAGCTGACTGCAGGAAGGGGAGCATGAAGAGAACACAGGGGAGGTCATCTCCTGCTCAATTAAATTTCCCTTGGCTTATGGTGGGTGGAAATGTGGCTGGTGGTGGGCATGGCAGTTGATGATGTAGATTCAAAAAGGAGCCAAATATGTTACTTGTGAAGAACCACAGAGTTGAAGGCACTGCTACCTGGCTTCCTGGGTGGAGCCGGTGCCATTGGGAGTCTCACAGGAAAGTAATCTCGTGAGCAAGTATTTAGGTCTGTGATCACCGAAGGTTTAGAGAGGTCCCTGTACAAGCAGACCTGAGGTCATGCCACTCAATTCTAGTTAAATCACAACAGCCAAGCAGAGCTTCTGAAACTCATTCTGCCCCTAGAGGAGTTTAGCAGACATCACTGGTCGTGTCCGGAGACCTCACAAGCACTGACATGCTGAGCAGAAGGCCCAACAGGATGTAAGCCAGCAGGTTTTGATAAACGAAAATTTTGCTATTCAGTTGTCATAAAAAACAACAGAAGGTTTGAAATAAGAACAATGTATTATTTTTACACGATGTGGTCATTACCCAAAAATAAATTTGATTTCCATATTCTAGTAGTAGGTGTAAAGAAAAATCTATGATTTGCATGTATTCACTTAATGCTCCAAAAATATTTATGAATTAATCATGGGCATGAGGTGATACGATTAAATAAATGTTTGTATCAAAAGGACAAAATGTCTTCTTTCTGGTTAAAAAAATGAATCACATCAGAAATGATTTTCTATTCTAATATGATGGATCCTACTGTGAGTGAAGTTAAAATTGTATTTCCAAGCAGAAATGTCAAAAAAAAAAAAAAAAAGAAAGAAAGCATGGAATATAGGAAGGAATTTATCACACATACAAAGAATGACAAATCTTTGGAGTACATCTCCATTCACAAGTGAAAACACACATTCAACTCAAAATCTGTTTATTTCACTCTCACAATCACCAGGTGGAGACTATAGGTAGTATAATTAAAATTACATTCTTAACCAAAAAGTACAAAAGCAAAGAAAAGATGGTTTATAGAAAAGAGTTTGTAAGAGAAAGAATGACATGTTTATATAAGGTATTCACAAGTGAGGGCACACATCTCACCAGAATACTAAGGATTTCACCATCACAAACACCACTCTGTAGCCTGCAAATTCTGCACATCCTTCTGTAGCAGGACAGTTTTTGGGACCCTGAACAGTGTGATAGCCCCAAATACAAAGCTCCCATTGTTAATGTTTGTATGATTACAATTGTTAATGTTTGTATAATTAGTTTACATTGTTAATGTTACATTACATTGTTAATGTTTGTATAATTAGTTTTCCTGGGGTAACAGATTAATATACATTCTCATATTCGATTTTAATTGTTTTTATGGCTGTTAGGATTCTAGAATACAAAAGAAACCATTTTGTAGGTTGAGGATATTTGTAATTTACTAAGGTAAGAATATCAAATATGGGTAAGATACAGCCAAGTAAGTGTCCAGCAAGAGATTATGCCTCTAGTCTTTGTTAACCTTGATAGTTTCATTTCTGACTGCTCTTGGGAGGTCAGAATTTATCTTTCAAAATTTTATTTTATTACTGATTCTTCATTCTCTTCTTCCTTGGAGGCATTTTATAAGAGCCAACTTCCAGAGTACAAAAAGCAAAGGCAGTTGGTTCTTCACAGGGCATTTACACTTGGGTGATCCTTAGCTCCGGCCCAAGAGCAACCAAGTAATAATGAAGTTCACTGCTGTGATGTGAAGCTGCTGCTTCCAGGAGGGCAGAGTCACTATTTCCAGCTGTCAGTGCAGAGACTGTGTTATTATTATCAATTATTATTATCAAATAAGGAAATAACGTTAAATAATTTATTCAGCTCTTACCTGTTTCTTGTTCTGAACTTTTGATTTTCACTAGCAGGAGATAAAAGGAAGAGGCAAAAATATAATTTCAATTGATTTCAGGAATCAGTATAGGTGAGTTAGTTTGACTGCTGATTTTTCCTGAGAATCTTAAAGTTTCTTTAATAATAATCAATATAAGTATTTTATGGATTTTATAATTATTTAATATGAAAAAAAGCTATGAGTGTGAGAACTCTCAAATTGTATTCTCAGTTTTTCTTCAGGTGAATTATCTTATCTAATTAAAAGAAAGAAAAAAGTTACTTTATTTTGTTATCTTGTGATAGTCACACAAATTCTCATATCAACTGCAGCTTCCACTACCGTTTAAAAGGCTAAATTCTCTAATTCCGTCTCTGGAAACTTTTTGGGTTTGCCAGCTTCCCACCTCTTAAGTAAACCAGGGTTTATTATGTGGTCAAGAAGGCCAACATCACATTCAAACAGTGGAAAAAATTACTAACCTCCTAAGCATGCTGTGCTATTATGAAAGCCTACTTTTGAGGACAGAAGCCCCTTTATTAAACAGTGAGAACTGAGAGGGAACTTTAAAGACACAGAATGCTCAGGAAGGAAACAGAACCATTGCCTTACTTTGAGCAGTTTGTTGGTGGTGACTTGGGGTCCACAGAAAGATTAACAAGCACAGAGGAAAAGCTCACCAAAACATTTTTTTCCAAGAAAGAGTAAAGAACAATAATTGAAACCTTTGGTAACAGGTTCAGCTTAGACAGGTCTAGAACAAGGCCTGAAGGTGCAACTTACAAACAACCTGTTTCTTTCAGTGCTGGAGAGATGGATTCTCAGAAGCAGAAGAGACATGTTCACGGAGACTTCCTTCTCTGAGCTGTCTGTGTTTCAGAATATTTATCTGTGAATTTCTGCTCCAGAGAGTGACAATTTACAGTTAGTAGGATAATGCAGACAGCTTCATCCGCAAGTGTCTTGCAGCCAGGAATCAGCCACAGGACCTGTGTCTTCACAAAGGGGTGCTCCATGGGTGGCTTGATCTTAATTCTCATTTAAAGAGAAACTCTTCCCTTTAATCAAAAAGAATATTCACTGTGCCTCAGGTGGGAAACAGGCCTCTGTATTTCCCATTCTCATCTTTAGTAGTGTTGGTTTGGACACTTTGAACTGATGCCGTCTGTAGAACAAAGTCTACAGGATTGGAAACTGATAGATAAATGAGCCAAAGATGGTCTGTGTGTCCTGGCCCCTATGTTATTTAATAAAAACTGGGTTTATTTCTCAATGGCCTGTTCCAAACTCAAATTTACTAATGCAGATATTTTAAAAACAGCTCCCTCAAAATATTTTTAGTCTTTTAGAAAATACTTTGCTTGTCCAGAAAATTTCACCAATAGCTGCCAGCAATAAGATAAACCCGTTATGAAAACCTTAACCAGAAACTCCCCACTCTGCTGCTGTGTGGCATCTCTCAGACGCATAGCCCGTTTTCCAGTGTCTCTCCCGTTTTGAGAAGCAACCCTGTCACCATATTCTCTGCACAGATTCCTGCTGTGAGGGACTTCTCTCTGCAAACCTGTCAAAGCTTTGCCCAATAAAGTTATATGCGTGACTGCCCCCCTGTGGTCAACTCTTTTTCCTTGATCAGCCCTCAGATTCTTCAGATCCCCTACAAATAGGATCATAGTGACCACCCCAAACACCGACTCCAGGTCATGAATTCAAACAATTCTACTTCTAAGACTCTTTTCACAGGACGTATGAATAATGCATTTGCTCCCCATTTTATGGACCCCAAACTAACCTCATCAGGAAAAGGAGACACAGCCATAATAAATCCCACCCATATATGTCCTCCGTCATTAAGGTGACCATGGTTCATGTTAGAGACACACAGAGGCCTGCTGCACACTTAGATCCTAATGGAGCTGGTTCTGACACCTTCTGATCTGTGTCCGCTGTAGAATGACCAGCTTTGTCTGCTGTTGTCAAAACCTTGGCATAATGTGTCAACAGATAAGAGAGGGAGGTTTCTCATCACAATTAGTAATATTATTCTTTAAGTCTATAGGTAATACAGAGTAACTTCAAAGCTCTTTTCTAACTAAAACAGATCTTTACAAGATTTCACATTTTATGGTTATATAAGGCAATAGAACATGAGATTATTATTATTTTTTTAATCACAGTGGTAGCCTTCTTAAAAATTTATTAAGTCTCATAGAAAATAGCAACTCTATCTTAAATTAAAGCATCTTAAAGAACACTTTGGAAAAACAACATTTTCAAGAATTGACTTTTAGTACAAGAAAACCTGGCAAAATTTTTTACTGTTATTCATTTTCCTGCTATTCAAGTTTCCATATCTGATAATGGACAGAACCAATTCTTCATTTAACATCCTTTCAGAATAATTATTTAAAACTTGCAATAAGATGGACCATCTTGTTCTATTTAAGTTAGGCTTATTATAGTTTGTGTGTTTTTTTTCCTTCAGCCTCTCAATTTTCTTATTTTATTATCATGATTAATTAGAATTGGTTAATAACATAAGAAAAGAAAAAGGTACCCTGAAGTTACTACATTTATTGAAAAGAGAGCAAATAAAATTGAAATAGTAAAATATGAGCCTTTATTCTAATCCAACTTCTTAAGTACAATTTGATCTCCTTAACCTACATTATTGCAATGGAGTTCAATATTTAAAGGTCAATATCATTGTTATTCAATTATCTTTTCAAATTTTGTAAAAAATGTTATTCTGGGCAGAGAGAGATCCAAGATGGCCGATTAACAACAGCTCAGGATTGTAGCTCCCAGTGAAAGCGCAGAGAGCGAGTGGACGCCGCACTTTCAGACGAATTTTTGTTGCCCACAGACTAGGAGATTCCCGGCGGAGGAGCCA